>JAMLFY010000005.1:10324204-10455955 GCA_030441495.1 Dalbergia oliveri | reverse complement strand
TTAGGACAAGCATAAGTTAATGGATATGCTAATATATACTGGAGTTGAAAAAGCAATGAAAAGGAGAGCAGAGATGAAGGCCAAAACTTATGGGTAAGAGGTGGTGATAAATGCAAAAGGAGCATCAAGCTGAGTCAATGTACAAAATAATTCCAAACTTGGTTGCTAACTTATATGGTGATTGGATCATATCATTGACAAAGAAGGTTCAAGTATTTATTGAGGATGTTGGATTGAACATAATGCTATTAGCCTTTGGTTATGATGGTCTATGAGAATCAATCATATGAAGCACTTGGTTACACTTGAATTTGGACTTACTTATGTTATGGTGGATGTATTAAATGCTCATTGTTATTTTTTTAATAAATAACCATTTTGTCTCAATATATATATTTTTACTTAGTATACCATGGTCCAAAAAATAGAGCTAGAGATTTAAAAAAGCTTATGGCCTCCCTAAAATATATTAAAATAGTAAAAAATGAAAAGTTAATAAAAACCTGCATGGTTACCAGCAAATTGAAGAACTTACTGAAAGAAAATTATGAGCGTAAGAGGGCAAGTTATTAGCTACACATAGTGAATTTCAAGGTGAATTCTAATCAATTCTGGCCCTACTGTCATATTAGATGCTCATTTTATAAGTAAGAGTCTGATTTTCGGTTGAATCAGGTGATCGGGTCCCAGTTAGTATTTTTGCTACATGTTTCATGTGCATTTCATGAACACACCCTTTTTTTTGGCTTTTTAATGAATTTGTATTATTTATACAATATACATACACACAATAGTGAGTTCTGTCAGTACAGCAGACATGGCAATAAAGCAAATTATAAAGGTTATGGATGGATAATTTATGTTTGCTGTTGATACTTTGTATAGATTCATAATATCCTAGCATTGATTAGAGGTTTTAATTTTGTGCATGACTGCGTGTAGAAATGTAGATCAAGTACTCTGTGTTGGCTTAACTGATGTAGAGGGTTGAAATTTCCATGAGTCAAACGGAGACCAATACTATGGGCGAGACATTTGGAGTAATTTTGAGTCTTAACAAACTGAATAGCTTGCTGATTCCTGATGTTTTCTTAGTGAAGTAAATGAAAATGTAGAGGTATTAAACCCTTGATAGAAAGTATAGGAGATGAAGTGGTTAGTGACCGTCCTACCTTGCCACTGCCCCCTTTTTTGCCTAGAGGGTTAATAAGAACTCAATGAATCATGACAACTGCTGTGTCATATATTGGCTCTGTTTGCTACGTCCCTCTCCAGGAAAAATTAGAACATGAAGTGTAAATATGTAATTATATTTACTCAAATATCTCTTGTGTATCTGTTTTGTTACTTTGGTTTGTTGGTCCGTCTTTTGTTTTTGTGGTTTGTGCTAGTTTTAAACCAATTTTGAATCAAGTAAAATCTAGTTTAGAATTGGGCGAGTCACTTGTGTACCGATTTAGTTTAGAATTTTACGAGAATCCTTGTTTACTGGCTGATCAACTAATGAGCAACAAACAGAGTAATGGTCATTTAGTCCATGAAATTATAAGTGTTCTTCGCTTTAGTTCTTAAAATTTTAAAATTAACTCTTTAGTTCCTAAAATTGCATTTTGTAGGTCATTTTAGTTTTTGGTCAAACAATGGTTAGTCAACTATTATATTTTGTTGACGTGGCACGTAAGTGACAGGTACATGCTAATGTCGATAACGTGTTATGTTTGATCCATGTGACATATACTGATATGACACGAAATCGAAATAGGTTAAGTACTCAAAATTTTTTAAAGTGTCAAAAAAGTTTTAAATCCCCAAATTTCTCATATTTTATTTTATAAAATATAAATTCTCAATATTGTTAAATTCATTTATTTCTCTCTTTTATTTTCACACACTGCTTAAACAAAGATCTCTTTCACATAGAATAACAATGAGAAAAAAATATATCATTAACAAGCTATTGTTGTTGGATGAGAGGTAAGCAATTTAATCCCTATAAAAGATGAGAACATGTTGGGAGGGGAAGTGATCATAAATGTTATATTCTAAATCAATATCATTGTGTTTGCTATATTCGTATCAACATCCCCAAGAGGCGGTGGTTCCTACGATCCACTATCGTTGAGGTGTAATAAAAGACACGAATTATCCTAGCTTGATTAAAGCCTCATATTGAGATGGTTTAGCATATTTGACGTGAGAGTATAATTTCTTTTCATTGTCACGCTAGATTGTTTTGATATCAAACTCCTTCCAACTTGCAACTAAAATATTCCAAATATGCCATTGATAAACTTCATTCACGCTTGACAATATAATGTTTCTCTTTAATCCTATTTTTAATATTTTAAAACCCAATTTATTCCAAGAAATGTAATGTAATAGCTAATAAATTAATTGTGTTAGCTAAGCATAGGTCTCAAATTTGGACTAATTAAGCTCTTAATTATGTTTAGGATATTTAAAAATTTGAATTATTTAAATAGGGTGTGAAAATGAGACAGAAATAAGTAGGTTTAAGAATTATCGAGAATTTATATTTTATGAACCAAAAGAGGATAAATTTGGGATTCTGAACTTTGACATATTTTAAAAAATTTAGGGACTATTTTGACACATTTAGAAATTTTAAGGGACTAATTTGAACCTATTTTGATCTGATGTCAATGTCAGCATGCTACATGGGATCAACATGACACGTCATCGACATGTGGTATGCACGTGTTCCTTAACGTGCCACGTTAGCAAATGTACCTTTTATGAAGATTATTTGACTAGGGATTAAAGTGACATACGAAATGCAATTCAGGGACTAAAGTTATTAATTTTGAAATTTAAGGGATTAAAGTAAGCACGCTTACAATTTTAAAGATAAAAGTCACACTTTACTCCTTTTTGGTGGTTGCTACCATGCCTGAGGCAATTATGTGGGTAATTTACCCAAGTTGACTTGTCAACCCTTGATTGGAGTAGCAGGGTTGTGGGACCTACATACTAAAAGCTTTAGCATATTTATGATCTCACCCCACCTTATTTTTACAATTAATAGTCTCACCCCATCACGTTGTTAAGCTCATTATTGTGACCCCATATTTTGTTTCATCTTTGTACCATACACTATTGATACATACACTACACTTTATATCAAATACTACCATATGTAACATCTCCTCTTCATACCTTTTTCACCTAATCCCCAAATGTGAAAATATTTTGGTGAAAATATTTAGTAGTAGTAATGTATTTTGCTGGGACAGAACTTTAATAGTATTCCCTTTGCGTAAAGTTTATTGTCTATTATTGGGAATAGTTTGTGTTATTGGCAGGCTTTGTTTTTTATGTTGATATTGGGCTTACAATGGTTTGGCAGCCCTTTTAGTAATTAACTTATATTTTGTAAAATCCAAACAATATTTAATGAATTAATTTATCAACTGGCCCATTTATATTTATTTGTGTTCCAATTATCTAAGACGCAAACTCAAATTTCTTTACAATATGAGCATAGTAATATGATTGGCAATTGAAATATTTATTATAGTTTGGATCACACATTATTTAATATGCACGAGTATACTGTAAAGAAAATAATCTAACTTTAGATATTATGAAAGCTGCGAATCTTGAGTAAACTGACTTTGTTCATTTGGTTTAAACTTTAGATATTATGAAAATAATCTTTTTAACTTTAGAATTTCATTTGGTTTGAGCTAATACTATGAAACCATTTAAATTTTAGGAAAAGATTAACACAAAAAGTTAGATTATTTAACTTTAAACTTTCAGTCTAAAGTTTAGAATTATAGTTTTAGTGAAGATTAGAATTAAATGTTAAACTTTAAATAATTCTAAAGTTTAGAATTATTTATCTTACACCAATCAGTCTAACTTTAAACTTTAGAATTTCATATGGTTTTAGTGAAGCTTAATTTTCTAATAAATTAAGAATTTTTTTTATAATATCTTAAAAACATTACAATTGGTTAGTTCATTAAGCAATAAAAAAATAAAGTAGGAATGAGATTGAAAGTTACTTCATTGGTTTATAGTTTTTAATTTTTTTTTGTTAATGTCTATTTTTTAAAATATTAAACTGATTGGCATGTTGAGATGGACATTTTTTTTTTTGAAGCATTCATGTTTAGCTTTTAAAAAAATATTAAAGACTAGCAAAATCCAATTATAGAGGTATTTTTATCATCTGATAAAAAAGTATATGTATAATATGTATTCAATTACATATAGTTAATAGTGGACCAATTTTTAAAACCAAATATGTTCATTTGAATATAAAAAAAAATTTATATGTGATCCGTGTAGGTTGATGTTGAAAATAATACATTTAATGTCAATATAATCTCATACATGTGTTGACTATGTCAATTTCCTTTATTCTTCCGGTTTGATTGGAGTTTTTATGAGTTAAATCAAAACTTCAATTCTAGGATCTCGAGAGCTTATAGATTGAACTACTTGCGAGCAAAGAAGCATTCTGAGCATTATCTCGAGCATATACATGTGGTAATATTTTGTTTTTGTTTTTGTTTATCTATATTTCATGCTTTGTATTCATTTAATTCTACCAATAAATTTCTAGCACTATCATTAAATTTTTGTATTTCTTGATGAAGATATTTATTTATGTATTTGTAGAGTCATCGAGTGGTAGTTGGGTCAATATTAATAACAGTAAGGGTGTCGGTCATATCTTAGTAATTATTACTTTCACATGAATATATGTTGTCTGATCTAATATAATTTTATATTCTTATTTGGTTTGTTGTATTATTAAAAGTATTTATCATTTTAGTTGTCACTATTGTGTTGACATATTTCTTGGTTGCAGGTTAGCTTGGATTCATGTTCCAATAAGTAGGAGATAATGGCAAAAAATGCTAGGACTTATAGGATTAACAAGTTACGAATTATAAAACTACACAACATTTCGAAAAAATGGTGACTATTATTTTTTCTATAATTTTCTCCTATATTTTCCATATAGATAAGAGAAAATTTATACTAAGGTTTATACAAGCTTTTTTTTTTTGTAGAAACTTCAACGAGTCAGCAGATTGATTGCAATTTAGAGATTGGCCAAAAAAATTTGGCAAACTTTATTTATCATAATAGTTATTCTCATCCCATTATTGTTTTGTCTTTTTCTTTTATTCATTTTTAGTTGCTAGACATATATAATTTATCCTTATATTCTTCATTTGTTCTTATTATAGGTTTATCACTTTACAGCTAATTCATACTATAAGGCTATGTTGAAGCTGCTTGAGCTAATAGACTCAATTTAACAAGAAAGAAGAGGAAGTATGAGTTATTGCATAACAATGGTATGTTATATGCTTAGTATTACTTTTGTATTTCTTAAGTTTTAATATTAAATTAATGCATCTATACAATTCCATTTATCTATACTCATTAAGTTTATAATTATTATTTTTTATATGATATTCCCAACAAGTACTAAAATGGAAGATGAAATTGGAAGTTCAACTATGAGACAACGCCTCAATCAGGACATTCAGATGCACAACCGAGTAATGTGCATGTAGAAGTTGTTGTAGAATATTTGATTAGTGATGTTTTCAATGAGAATGAACATGTTGGTAGGTTGATTGTTTACTTTAAATTATTTTGACAAACAAAATTTCTATGGTTATTGCATAATATAAGTGTCTATTTCCCTTACAGCTGATGTCGATGCAGGAGATTGTGTATGTGAATTTGCTTTTTGTGGTGCTTTGTTTTGGTATGGTGAGTGTGCAATTAAATGTGATGATTCAAATAATCCTGAATTTTCAATTTGTTGCTATAAAGGTAGGGTACACCTTCCTTTGCTTCGTAGACCTCTTGAACTACTATACACTTTAGTTAATGGACATGATCCACGCTCAAAACATTTTCTTGAGAATATTCGTATATACAATAGTATGTTTGCTTTCACATCAATCGTGGTAGCATTGATAGATCTCTTCATGATGGTGTTGGCCCTCCATAGTTTATAATTAGTGGTCAAAACTTCCATAGAATTGGGACTCTTCTTCCAACTGTTGGTGAAAAGCCAAATTTGTACAACTATACATTTATGACACCTGAAATGAGTTGAGTAATAGAAAATCATATTTCAGTACCGTTTATTATACTATTTTAGATCATAGTGAATATTTGATATTCATTATTTGTTTTGCTATTTTTTTTGTTAAAATTGGAAAATATAGTTAGAATTCAAAAGTGTTCTGGATGAATCTTTGATTTCTAAACTGATTTAGATGATTGATGAGTATAATGTTTTGGCCAAATCATTTAGAAGGGTTCGTGACCATCTTCAGTCAAATCCTATTGAGCACTTTAGATTATGTCTTTTTAGACATAGGTCTTTTGATGCACGTACATATAACACACTAACAGTTGATGAGGTTGTTGCATTGATTGTTGGTTACTTAAATACTGAGCATGGTTGTGACATTATAGTTGAGTGCCGCTCAGGGCAACTACAGCGATTGCATGAGACTCATACTGCTTATATTCCTTTCTAGTATCCCTTGATTTTTCCGTACGAGATGATGGGTTTCAAGAAGATATCCGTTTAGGGTGAGTAATACAAATTGCTCGAAAAGGATAAGGGTATCCTTACGTGAATTTATTGCCTTCAGAATTCAAGAGCGTCAATTTGAGGAATGAGTCCTTTTGAGGAGCCAAAGATTGTTTCAACAGTTGTCGTTGATTCGTACTCGATGGTTGAGTCACAATGTCTCTCATTTATCAGAAATAATCAAAGAAATATCAGGTTGGAGTTTTTGAGGGGATTGGAGGAAGCCATAGAGAGGTGATACTGATGCAAGGTCTATAGGTACTCGCGTTGTTTTGCCTTCTTCCTTTACTAGTGGTAGGAGGTACATGTTTAATAACTGTCAGGATGCCATGGCCATATGCAAATGGTTTGGATATCCCAATTTATTTTTGACTGTGACATGCAATCCTAATTGGCAGAGATTAAGATTTTTTAATGAAAGAGGATTGGCGTGGATGGTAGGCTTGATATTACTTGCTATTTTTTTCATATGAAGTTAGTTGAGTTGAAGGATGACTTGAAAATGGGCCATTTTTTTTAGTAAAGTTATTGCTAGTAAGTTATAGAATGTTAATTATTTTACTTCTGATTAATGTTTTTTGTTTAATTTATTAGTATGGGTGCTTAACTTATCATGTTGTTGATAAGATATGTACACTATTGAGTTTAAAAACATGGTCTCCCACATGCTCATGTATTGTTGTGGTTCGAACAAAGTCTTGCTAACCAACCTTCAGGTATAATTGATAATTTGATTAGTGCTGAATTGCTGATCCATCACACTATCCTTTATTACATGGTGTGGTTTCCAAATTCATGATACATGGCCCATGCGAACTCACAAGGTTAAACTCTCATTGCATGAAAGATGGCAAGTGCACAAAGTTTTCCCTAAAAAATTTGTGAAAGAGACTTATTTTGATGAGGATGGGTATCCAGTTTATAGAAGACGTGATATGGTGTTACCATTATGGTCAAATATGTGAAGGTTGATAACATGTTTGTTGTACCATATAATCCTAAGCTATTGATAAAATACCATGCCCACATGAATTTAGAATTTTGCAACAAATCTAACTCAATAAAATATTTGTTCAAGTATATAAATAAAGGATTAGACCGTGTAACAGCGATGTGACACAGAGTGATGGTGATGTGGTTGATGGTACTAATGAAGTTGTGGATGAGATAAAGAAATATTATGATTGTAGGTATTTGTCTCCATGTAAGTTTGCTTGTAGGATTTTTTGACGTTTAATTCTGCATTTACCAAAGGAACAAAATGTGTTGTTCGAGGAGGGTGACTTGATTGATAATATTTTGCATGAGATGAAGGCAAATAAGAAGTAAGAGGAAGGTAAAAATCTAACATATGGCGAATTTCCTACATATTTTTTTTATAATGTTAGGAAATGAGAATGACATCCAGGAAAAAGGGGTTAAGCATTGGAGAACTTAATTTTGTACCTCATAGAAATAGAGATTTGTTCTACCTTTGGATGCTATTGAACATACAAAAAGGATGCACCAGTTTTGATGACATACGAACTTTGGGTGATGTTACGTATCAGTCATTTTGTGATGCTTGCTATGCTTTGGGTCTATTACTGATGATAGGGAATTTATAGATGCAATTAAAGAGGTTGCTAAATTGTCATCAAGACCTTTCACACGTTGTTTGTTTGTGACTTTGTTGTTGTCACATTCAATGAACAAACCTTCTCATGTATGGGAGCAGACATGGAATTTGTTGGCATATGGTATTCTATATAATAAAAGACGTGAAATCCAATGACCAGGTACAAAATCATTTGTGTTGTCATCTCTTACCATATGTTATATCGTATATTTTTTATAATATTTGTCATGGTTATTTTATAGATTTAATAATTGAGGATGGTGACTTGCAAAATATGTGTTTGTTCAAGATTAAGAATATGCTTATGGTGAATGGGAAATCCTCAAATGACTTTAATGGTATGCCTTCACCTGCACTTGACTCCATATGTCACATGGAAAATGTGTTGTTGTTAAATGAGCTTAGCTATGCAAAACATGACATGTTAGCCGAGCATTGGAAATTTCTTCCACACTTAATTGATGAACAGATGAAAATTTATTGTTGTGTTATTGATGCTGTTAACTCTGGAAGGGGTGGGTTATAATTTGTACATGGTTATGGTGGGACTAGTAAGACTTTTGTGTGGAAAACATTGTCTGCTAGACTTCGTCTGAAAGAAAGGTTGTTCTTAATGTTGCCTTTAGTGGAATAGCTTCACTTTTGTTGCCTGGTGATAGAACAACTCACTCCACATTTGCAATTCCATTGCAACTCAATGAAGACTCAATTTGCAACATTAAGCCTAATAGTCCTAAGGTAAATGTACTTAAGCATTGTAGTCTTATTATTTGCAAGGTTCTAAAAATCGAAGGATATTGAATCGTTCAAGGCAAGAGTTTAGAGGTTCAAAGGTTCAACCGGTTAATCAGGGATTCGAATGGGAATATGACCGTATATAGTAAAATCTGTATTTATATAAATATATAACAATACAAAATAAAATATATGTCATAAAATAACTAAAAATTAAATTAGACATCAACAAAACCCATAGAACATAACATAATTCATCCTTTAATCAAAATAAACATTATCCATATAGATCAAATATCTCAAGTTAGTACTTTCCATATTAGAAAAGGAAAAGATTTAGGAAAAATGAGATTTTAGGTTTTTTTTTCTAAAAAAAAACCCCACAATGATGTCATTTTGTATCTTTATTATAAAAAAAAATTGTCAAACCGGTTGGGCCGGTTTGGCGGTAGCCCAGCCGATTCAAGCAGGCCTGTGGAGGGCGGTTTTAGGTTCAACTTGAACCCATACAGTGCCTTCCCGGTTAATCCTTGATTGGTAAATTCCGCTTGGTTTTTAGAACCATGATTATTTGGGATGAGGCTCCAATGACTAACAAGTCAGCTTTTGAAGCATTGGATAGAACTCTTAGGGACTTAATGGGAATATTGGACAATGAAAACTCAAAGAAACCTTTTGGGGGTAAAGTAGTTGTCCTTGGTGGTGATTTTTGACAGATATTACTTGTGATCCCAAAGGCAAGTAGTGATTTGTTGATTCTAGATTATGATGATCTAATTTTGGCAATCGTCTCATATACTTATACTAAGTTGCATAATATTGGAATTACAAATTTTTTTAGTATAGAGCTATTTTGGCACCAGCTTGAGGTTGTTGAAAATGTCAATGATTTTATTATCCAAATGATACCGTGTGATGAAAAGGACTATCTAAGTTCGGATTCCATATGTAAGGTAAATAGTGATATTGGCATTGAACATGACTGGATCACTTTTGAGTTTTTGAATGGAATAAAGTGTTCTGGACTCCAAATCATAGATTAAGGCTCAAACAAGGTGTGCCAGTTATGTTGTTGAGGAATATTGATCAATCTATTGGGCTATGTAATGGCACTCAACTTATAGTCATGACTTGGGTTTAAATGTAATTGGTTGCCAAATTACCACGGTATTAACATTGGGGAAAATGTTTATATCCCAAGAATGAATTTAATACCTTCTAACAGGTATTCCCTTGAAGTTTCAATGTCAACAATTCCCATTGATTGTATGCTTTGCAATGATCATCAATAAAAGTTAGGAACAAACTCTATCCCACATAGGATTATTCTTACCACGGCCAGTGTTCTCACGAACAATTGTATGTTGCAATATCAAGGGTGAAATGTAGAAAATGTCTCAAATTTTTAATATGTAATGAGGATGGTTTACCTACACAATCGACCAGGAATGTAGTTTCCGAAAATATTTAACAATGTATGACTACACTGGTACGTGTGTTAGACTCTGGTTAGTTTATATAATATCTTCATAAAAGGGTTGTAATAATAGGTATGAAAAAGGTGATACCACAAATCGATTCCTACTATTTATTTCATTAATTATTTATTAGAGTAAAAAATATCCCTATCCTTCGAGATAAATTTTTAGTATGATTTCCTTTACTGTATTTATAGCATTAATACACTCCCGTTGCCCTTTCAAAATCGTACACTTCCCTCTACTATAAAATAATTGTTATTATAATTTTTTGGTCTTTTTGACTCATTTTACCATGCTTATTAATTTATTTAAACCGCAAAATCCTCTATTAAGTGCACTTTATTTTTTGTTACGAGATAAAAAGGCCCTGATAATGATTATAGAATGGTGTGTTGCATAATTGCCGAATATTTCTAGCGGTTATTTGAATATGCTTTTTGACATGGCATGTCATGTTTTGTGATCCATGGAGATGATTACAGAGATTAATGATCACTGAATTTGTTTCTTGATCTGTTTATCCTTGGATGATGGAAACATAACGTTATTGGGACTCTGTTTTCGAAGAACATGGATGGACATTGGGTTAGCCATGGCCTTTATTTTTTAATCAATATACTTTCCTCCTTTTTAAAAAAAAAATAGTAACCAAAAACTCTGGAATAGATTGACCCCAAAAATTTTAGACTGGAAAATTCTTTCCTTTACTAGCATAGACACTAGCTCAGAGAAGCTACAAGCCCATAAAAGATCCAACTGAAAAACTCGATTTTTTTGTTCTTGAAGTTTTTGTTAATAAACTCAGTGTGAATTTGGGATTATGTGGTCTTGATATTATTGTAATACAATAAAAAGTATTAAATTACTTTTATACCTTTGATTATTTTTCATGATCATCTTCTCTCCCAGATCTGCCTCCGCCGCTCCCTCACCAACAATCATCGGCATCCTTCCAAGTCGCCGATGAGAACGGCGGCGGCCGCCCAACCTCTCCCGCCGCTCCGAGTCGCCGCCCTGGGTCATCGCCTCCGCACCATCAGCCGCTGACCGCCGTGCATCTCCGCTCTCTGTTACTCCCCGTCTAGAGCCGCCGTTGGAATATTGATTATTTTATGATCCAAACACGTTTAATTCAAATGCGCTTCATCTAAAAATCGAAAATTTAAGAAGAAAAACTAAAAGAAGAAATAATTGAAAAGTGGATGCTGAACCTTTTGTTGATATTGAGCAAGCTTGCGTCTCTGGGTCTTGAGTGCAAGAATTGCTCGATCCACATCGGTGACCTTTGGCTTTTTCACAAATAAATTCCCCATCAATCAACAAATCAATTTCATTCTGAGAAATGAATTTGGAATTGAAATTTGGTCATTCACAAATTCATGGATTCCCTAACAACGCCAATGAAACTCTTTGGCTTTTTCAGCTTTTCATTAGTTCTTTGTTTTGTTTAAATATTTGTGCTTGGAATGCTGGGTTTGATTACTGTTATGTATAGAGACCAAACAGAACAGTGCAGAGAAAGGGAAAAGAGAAAAGAGAGGGTTTGGAGAAAGGGACAAGCTGTGGGCAGATGGATTTCTAGCACGGGAGGCAAGGTTGTTGAATATAATAAGGGGATATTGGAGTCGGCAGTGGCGGCAGGGTCGCCGGTGGGCAGCGGTGAGGTCGCCGGCGGGAAGTGGTGGCAGAGGGATGGGAGGTTGGAGATAAAGGAGAAGTGATGGTGTTGGAGGAAGAGACATTGGTGTGGGTGAGGGAGGAGAGTTTGGTCGGAGGGGAGGAAAAGACGGAATTTGAACAAAAAAAGATGAAGAGGGAAAAATTGGTAATGAACTTTTTGATAAATATTAAAATATTATTATAGAATTATTATTTAAGGTATGAAGTTTTTATTTCAGCCATTATATTATATTATAATTTAATGGTTGAGAATCATGGAGCACGTGATCTCAAGCTCATTTTTTCTAAAATAGAATTCATCAGTAAACTCATTATCTTTTAATTTGCATTGTTTGCTCAACTATTGAGAGAATTGGATGAAATTAGATCACATTCATATTCCCCTATAAAGAATGAACATATTGCCATCCAGCTGAATTAGTGTCCATGGTTAGTGTTTTCCCTTTGTACGAATTAATACTTCACTTAGTTTTTCCTTCCTTTTTTTTTTTTTGTTTTGGGGAAAGTCTTCGGTTTTAACAATAAAAGGATTACATAGAACCACTTTAATTAACCAAAGATTAACTGTATTCAGCTATAATAGTTATAGATGTGGAAGTGAGATTAGTCGTTTTAAAACACATGAACAACATGCATGCATGCACATTCAAAATATTATTCGTGTTCTAATCATTTTTATTCGAACATATCTAAACAATTTATATGACACCCGTGCGTATCACGGTTTCCGACTAGTACTTAACATAAGGTATAGATATATTATCAACTCACACGAACAGAGGTTGTCCAAGCCTAAAATGCCGTAGAGGCAAGGGATTGGCTCTCCTTGGGAGTCTTTCTCAACCTGAAATCATTTCCACCAGCACGAGCACCATCGCCGACCCCCCTCTCTCCTTCGATGCACAATTTCGTTGCCGCACCACAGCGCCGCTCGGCCGTACTCAGTCACGGCTTGACGTCGCTAGAGCTACCGTGCTGTCACGTCTCTCCGTCGACACGGCACCTCCCTTCTCTACATCCCATTACCACCGTACAGCTTCGACGAAGTGTCCGAACAAAACCCATGGCCGCCACGATGGGGACCGCCCTTCCATACTCCATGGCCGTCGAGCTTGACTACCGCTCTCCCCCTTCCCTTTATATTCTTCTCGCTTCCAATTCAAGTGACTAAACTCTGGGCAGGGAAAGGGCTAACAGAGAGATAGAGAGATGAACAAAGAAAGATAGAGAGAGCGATGGACAGTGAGACAAAGAGACGGACCGAGAGAGGGATAGAGAACTAGAGAGACGGAGAAGAGAATTGGAGTTTGGAGAGGCAGAGATGAGATTTGAGACGAGAGAAAAATTTGGCTCACCGCCAAAGAGGAAGCAAGCGGTAGTAGGGAGGCGAATAAGTGGTACAGGAGCTTTTATGGTGCACCCCCATATGGGAGGGTGCAGGTATTACAAGGCATTTACTAAATATTTTTAATTTGAACATCAGATTGATAACATAATTTTTGACATTATCAACACAAATTTAGTTCTAACATTTTTTATTGTGATATTAATTTAGCCATCTCATTAAAATTAAGATTTAATAGAATGGTTGAATCAATATCAAAATTAAAAATATTAAAAATAAATTCATATAAAATTTTTTATTACAATAAAATTGAAGTCAAGTTAAAAATATTAGAAGCAAAAAGGTTATTTACTCTAGAATAAATGCTTTATATATAAAATCAAATCACATTTTATATAATTATTATTCCAAGCATGAGAAGTTCACAAATCAAATCAATTAAGACCATAATTTTAATTATACCTAATTATTGAATAGGGATATGTTTTTAAATTGACACAAGAAACAAGATTTAAACATATTTTTAGTCATCCTAAATATGTGTTGTTTTGGTTTTGATCCCACTAAAATGTCTGCTTTGGTTTTAGGCCCTTTTATGTTATTATTGTCTTAGTTTTTTTCTTTTTGCATAAACTTGATATTAAATGGTGATATACATAGTTAAGAAAACTAGATGAGATTGGTCCATCAGAATGGGTTTGATAGGGAACTAGACCCTAGGTCAATTCGGTCATCTCCCTTAAATCGCCTCTCTTAAAACCAATGACGAATTGGTCAAAACTAGGCGAAATTGCTCAACCTTAAACCAAGTTTTTTTTCTTTTTTTGGTGATATATATAAGAATCAAGTTTAAGTATTTGTGGTCCATGAAAAATAAATGATTTTTGGTTTTGGTTCCTCTATTTTATTTTTTTGAGTAATTAATGTTAGCTCAAGAACCCTTCAGATAGCATTATCGCTTAAAGTTTTGAGTGACAACAAACCAATTTTGTTAAAATATTTTGAAGAAGGACTAATTTTTCACTTGAGTTTCTTGAGTACACAAACAAGACCATTCTTGTTAGCATACAACTTCATGAACAAGTTTTATTTTTATGATATCATGTGTAAACATGTTTGATGTCGTTTAAAGAGATTAAAAACTTAAATGAAGAAAAATAATCCTTGAAATGAACATTATTATGTTTAATGCACGAAGAAATAATTTCAGAACAAGAAACCAAGCTTCTGATCTTAGAAGAGTAGCCCTCATCTTCATAAAGTGATTCACAATGAAGATTTCAATCTACCTCTGAAGCAAGTTGTAATTACCGTCTTCAATCATAATAATATTTTCACCAACAAAACTTTGATTGAAGCAATAAAGATCAAAGGGAAGTCCAAAAAATGAATTAGCGCTTCAAAAAGTACACTTACTATTAAACAATGCACTCTTTCCAGAATGGGAGGGAAAATTCAAATTTCAAATTAAAGTCAAACCCAAAAAGGGGATGATAGTGACATCTCACTTTTTAACTTGGTCAACCGTCTTAGCTTCTAGAATAAAAAGTTTAGAAATCTCATTTAAAGAAAAAAGTAGTTTCTGAAGATGGACTTAGAAACCTCTATTTGACAACGGTCTCTAGACTACAAGAAAGCTCTGACAGCGAGCTAGTATAGACTACATTTTCAAGATACAAAAAGAAGATCAACATGTGTTACTTGGAAAACAGATCATATGGCAACGGTCTTAAAATTGGAGATTAAGTATAAAGGGAGATCATGTGCTTACAACTCAAGACTTTTGGCTGATACGCTTGAAAATCTCTCAGAACACAAGAACTTCCTTTCTCCTTCTATAAAGCTATTACTACTTGTAACCAATTTTTGCTCTCGTAAAAATCTTCTTTCTAAGTTCTTATTAGATAACATTTCTTCCTAAGAAATGTTAAAAGAAGTCACTCAAGTTTAGCGGTATACAGTGTTACATTCTGAAAACTTGAGTGTTTGTCTATTGGAGTGACCCACCTTTACAAAATCCTTGTACCCTAATCCTGTAGTGATCAATACGAGTTTAGCTTGAAGATGCTAATCAAAGACTACTTGGGGAGTGACAGGAGAGTGAGCTATTGGTTATGTGAGATAGCTGAGAAGACTATTGAAAGACTATATGACTTCCTGAGGGTTGAGAAAGGATTGATTTAGTGGAACAAAGGCTGTTGAAAACTTGATGTAGGTAGGGTGGCTGAACCTATAACACCCTAATATTTAATCTAACACGCCTAGGATACGTTAGGTTAATTATTAGTTATTACTCTTTGTTCAGTTTTGACTTTTTTGACTTGGAAATACTTTAGTAAAAATACGGGTAAATTTTTTTTTGAACCTTTTAAAACAAAACGTGAGCCACACGTATAAGTAAAACACGTCATTCATATATCATAACATGAAGGAAAATGAAAACTCTTCGCGGGCATATACAAAATATAAAAACAACAACCTTACCAACATAATCACACCATCATATATAGGTAGCATAAGTATTAACCGTTCCACGACTCACACTACAACGGTCACTAAGATGGTATTATGCCCACCGAGGGGTTGAGCTAAGTACAGTCATCCGAAGAAACATAAACAATATATACTTAGAAACTAATATCATCTTACTAACGATGCTCCCAAGAAGGAGGAGGGAGCCAAGCATCCGAGCGAGGTCGGTAGGGGTAGAAGTCAATCCAGGATGAACATGAACTCCCCGGCGTGGACGATGGCTCCTCTACCAGCGTGATGGACTCCCCTCATAGGCTGGATCACTGGCCTCTCTATCTCTCCACTTCCCACATCCTGGGAGGAAGAGCGGAGTTGCCTGAGAATGCTGGGAAGGAGACTCCTCTTATTGATCCGACCATGGCTCAGTTGGTCGAGGGTGATCGGTGTGTGTAAATCGGGAAGTCAGATGGTAGATGTGGGTGTGGCCACGAGGAAACTACTTTGTACATGGACTGGCGCGCTGAAGACAAAATCATCCTTAAAAGGGGTAACGTGGAGAACCAGAAGCGGTAACTGGGTGTGCGAAAGGACGTCTAAGAAATGAAGATGAATGATACATCGACCCACAAAATGGTAAACCTTGGTAGGATTGAAATGCATTTCCTAGGTGGGAGTATCAACGTAAATCACGAACATGGTCATCGCCCTCTGAAGACGAGATGGAAAGAAAAGAGAGGGAATAAGAAACTTGAACAAGGATCTCAGGAGGGCTCTTACCCCCAAACATGTGTCATCATTTTTGTCTTCAAGAATCTCGGGTTTCATTATGAAAACGCGGACATAATAAGGTTCATTTATTAGGTTTAAGAGCCATTAGCCAAGGTTCGTGTCTTTTAGCATAATTCTTAATGCTATGAATGCATCATACCTTTTTATGAATGCATGTTAGTGCCATATGCAACACATTACAAGAATCACAATAAATCAATATAGCAGAAAGAATGTAAGCTATTGTAACTTAATCTTTCCTCTTTAATATCTTAGATGACTTAACTTTCTTGTTTTCTTCTAAGGGGCCACCCTACTCCTCTCTCCTTTTGAGAGTTCTAGATTATGAGTTCATACTTAACTAATCGTCACTAGGCCAGTGCATGATAGGGGAATAGGATCACCTTTCATAACCATTAAATCCTGGAGTCTAAAGGATCACCTCTTTGGGTCACCTCCCATAACCATTAATTCCTGAGTCTGAGGGTCATTTCCATGTATCTTATATCACCTTTTATCTTAGCATGTTATTTAGAGATGCAAACATGAACATATAATCATAGCCATCATCATATCTTATAATTTAACATTTTATGTACCAAAAATAAAATTAAGGAAAAAAAGGGAGAATAAAATTTTAAGAAAAGTTAATTTTGGCTTGATAGTTGTTAGCTACGCCGACGTATCCTTTGGTGCAAAAAGCCACGTCGTTCTATATAAATATTTATTGGTTGATTAATTTTATTTTCTTTGAAAAGGAATTGAGAATATCAAGCCTTCGCAGCTAAAATATTCTAGAACATAAAATTAACAAGCCATCACGGCTCAATTAATCCTAAAAAAACAATTCATCAATACAAAATTCACTAAACGTCAAATAAATTATTAGATCACTTTCTTAAACCAATTTATTTAATTTCACTCAAATGATTTAAAATGATTGCTAAAAAAGCATATCAACAACTTTCCCCCTTTTTTTTTTTGTAGAAACCCAATACAAGCTAAAAAAAATTCCAAGAAGATCACACAACAACCCAAAAACTCTAAATGCAACATAGTACCCTCCCTGCCAACATAAAACTAAATAGCCCAAATAAATCCCTAACAAAATTCAATAGAAGTGGTAGCCCAAAAGAGAATTTTTGAAAACCATACAAAAATAATACAAAACAATCGAAACCAAATAAAATGAAATTCCAGCTTGGAAGACAATATTCCAAGCACAAATAAAAAAAATAGAATGTAATCATGACCAAATGAACCTAGACAACATAAAGAATGTTACTCATTTTAAAAGCTAAGTATGAATGTTAGGGATTTCATTTTTATTTTTTTATTTTTAGGCTGAAACAAAGAGAATGTGGGTTAGGAGATGACACACACACACTAAACTAAAACACAAAATTCTCTTTCTCTCTCATACGCGCGCGCACACACACACACACACACTGACTCTCTCACACGCGCACGCACACACACACACACTTAAAACACAAAACAAAACTCTCTCTCTTACACCACACACACGACACTCTCTCTTTTTCTCTCACACACAAATAACTCACACACATGCAGAGGGATAAGGAGGCCGAGAGAGGGAATGCACGAGAGAGAAAGTGAGGGATCGAGAGGCTGAGAAAATGGAGGCGGAGGCCGTGCGACCGGGAGAGGTCGACGTCTGGGCACTGGCGGCGCGCCCGGTGGGATTGGAGAGAGGAAAGGTGAGATCGGGGAAATAGAGGGGGCACAAGACGAACTTCAGATAGGAGAAGGAGGACGTGGTTAGGGAATCCTGACAAAGTCGCGGTGGGTGAGGAGGCGGCGAAGTGCGACGAGGCTGGGCTTTTCACGACTGAGGGACTGGCGGAAGAGAAATTTATCGACAAGGAGCAGCTCCGTCATGGATTGCATGCAGAGTTGGTGGATTTCGCTGGCTGAGCTCTCGGGCCAGCGGAGGGACTGAGATGGTAGTCGGAGCAGGCGGAAGCCGCGGAGTGGGCTGTAGGAAGAAGGCAACGGCGGCGGTGATGCCAAGTGAGATGGAAAGGGAAGAACCGGCCATGGGTGGCGGAGTTAGAGGCGGTGAGGGGAATATACAGCATATGAGGCTCTCGGTGGTGATGGCGCGCAAGTGATGACAGCCACGACTAGAGCTCACGGTGGTGTGGTTGCCGTGAATGGTCCTGCCACCCCTTCCTTCTATTTCTCACATTTTTGTTTTATTTGTCCTTTTGGGTATGAATATGGACTGTTTGCATTGAATTTGACTGAGAATGATTATTCTTGGTTCTTATTCTGGCTGGTTTTGTTTATGTTTGAACTGAAATGATGTTTGCTTAGTTTATGCTTTGTTGGGGTTGTTTGCTGTGATTTGGTTTGTGGTTGGATTTTTGGTTGTGGAAAGAACACGATATGTGTTGGTGGTTGGCTCAGAGAGTGTCATGTGTGTGTTTTGTGATCTAAGGATGTGAGAGCTATCTTTTGTCCATGTGCATGTGTGATTTGTGATATTAGAATAAAGGAACATAAAATTAGGCAACAACAAACAGGAGAGCAACTATACTACACAGTCCTTCCTTTTGTTTTTCTTCCTCTCCTAATTCTCCTAAATCTTACTCTTTTTCTCAGTTTGTTCATTACCAATGTATGAAAGCCTAGAATCTTTGCTCCTGGAATTTTTCTTTTATTCTTTACGAACTTGAAAATGAGACAATTTTTCTTTTTAAAATGAACATAGCGATAGGGATGGAAATCCTGATAATGCCTCCTCTGAACTTGTTTTTGGTAATTAATGATTTGTTCCATGCTTTGCAGGAGAGCCCATGAACTTGTCCTCCATCCTTCAGCCTTGCCCATCATCCTCGATTTAGTGTCTTGGCAGAGTGCCCATCCTTGCAAGTGAGTGGGAAGTGTAGGGGATGGAAAAAGATGTTGCAAAATTTTAATAGTCGTATATTCTTTGTGGGTAAAAGATTAATAGAGTATCCTTGTAACAACATGATATTGTGTTATGTTTGTGCTTTAAAGCTACGTTGTCTAATTTAATTATCATTGCTGTTTTGTAAACATCTTCACATTACATGGCTGCTTTATGTTTGCATTATGATGCTTTCTATTATGCTATAGTAGGTGGTGCGGCAAGGAGAATATATAATTTTCTTTGTCATGCTTTACAATGAGCATTGTTTGTACAAGCACTTTCTTTAAACATAGATTTATATGTTATAGAATAAAACCAAGAGAAGACATGTCACTTTTTAAGATTGTATATATATATATATTGTAATACCCGATTTTTCTATAGAGTACAAATGACTGAAATGCCCCTGAGGTCATTTTTACTGGAATTCGAGGATAGTTGGCCCGACAGCCCTTTAATGGGTCAGCTTGATGTTTGAAGGGGATTATGACTACTAAGTTTGATATCCGAGGTGAAAATCGTTTTCGAACTCGGCTCAAAATGACCAAAATACCCTAGCGTTTCACGTGAGTAAAAGGTTCCGTTTAAGCCAAACTTTAGGAAGTTTGGAATGATGTTTTGAGTGGGTTACGATGTTTGGTCGGCTTGAGAGGTCAGAGGTTTAATACAAAATTACCATTTTGCCCTGGAACAGTGTACAGTGAGCCTAATGACGTGATTAAGCGAACCTAAGTAATATTAGGCTCTAATCGAAGATTAATTTATTTCGATAATTAATCTAGAGTCAAAATAATTTATTAAAGTTAATTAGAACCTAAGATTGCTTATTTAAACTATAATTACATCTTTTAAATCCAAGATTCCTAGTCATGAAATCTTGAATAATGTTTTCTTCTCCAATTCTTTAAATTAAGGAATTGTGTCATACCTCATTTGACTAAGAAAATGGTTTTAAATTGTTAATCTAGTAAGATCACTCTCCTAATCAAGTCTTGACAACCTTAATTAGCCATTACCTTACTTAAACACATTCTTACAAATTCCTAATCAAAACCTTAATCAAAGAAACACCTAAACACATCATTAACCCACAATTAGAAGAACTAATTTCCTCTCTCTCTTGGCCTTGAATGGCCGGCCACTCCACCCCCTCCATCCATCATGAATTGTTTCATTTACATTCTAAAGGCCATACATTGAACTATGCCTACACCATGCCTTTAACCATGCATGAACCCATACCTTTGTAAGAGATATTTTCTCTTCCTTTGGCCAAGAAGAAATGGCCACTCCGATCAGCCTTCATATTGCATTTTCTATAAATACCAAGCATTGAGGAACTTGGTTACACTTTGGTTCATTTGCTAAGTTCACACTTCTTGCAAAATTCTCTCATTCCTCTCATATTCTCTCAACTTGGCTGATTTCTTTCTTCAAGTTCTAAGAGGAGTTTGTCATCATATTTCATCAAGAACTAAATCCTTTCCTCATCTCTTTCAAGGTTTCATTAGGTAGGGGTTGTTCTTTTAAAGGTTTTTGTTTGGTTGCTGAAAGTTCTAGTTTTCTCTTGGTCCAAATCCTTTTTCTTCATTCCTTTCTTTTCGGCCTTGAGGCCATTGTTATGTGAAAACCTTAGCTTGATGATGAGGTTTCAAGATAATGACTTATTGTTGTCATGTGAGAAACCTCTAAAGTTTGAAAAGTGTGGTCATGGGCCATGTATGTTCGGTTCTTCAACCTTTTCCCTACTTTAAGATTTGATTTTCATTCCTTGTCATGATTTTATTTCTTCTTGTTTAGGACAATGAGGTTTTGTAAAATGTTAAGTAAGATTTCTTTGAAGCCTTGGTACATAAAACTCTAAAGTTTACCTTATGATACATAAGGGGTTGAGGTGGTTGATATTCCTTCAAAATCTTGTAAGAGCTCTAGCTAAGATAAAATGAGTTGCATTCATATTTATGTTTATGCTTGCATAGCATGTTTACTTTCAAGTCATCACTAAACAACTCAATGATTAAAATAAGAATGTGCATCATCACTTGAATAATCTCGAAGCCTACCTATTTCAACCTTAAAGTTGATTGTTGATTTGGAGTGAAAACTCCAAGAGGCCTAGAGCACTAAAATAAAGAATTGAACCTTGCATTTCATGTTTACTCTTTTGCCTAGCATGTATATATTTCAAGTTACCACTTAATCTTTAAAGATAACAAAAAGGTTGCATCTCATATTTAATTATGCTCTCACTTTATTTTTCCCTAATGAAGTGTAAAATAAGATGCATAACATGTTTATATTTATGTCATCACCTAAACTCTCTAAAGCTCAAAGATTTGCCCAAGTATCACTTGTAAAGTTTGGAAAATGGAGGATTTCCAAAGACATGATTTACGTTTTAAGTTTATCTTATGAACAAAATGAGTTAGCTACTGAACTCACTCACATTTATGTGTCTTTAAGGAGATAAGTTGTTTTCTAAAAGAGTTTTAAACTTATGGGTTTATTCCAAGAGAAACGCTAGCAACATTTGTGCCTTTAAAGTTTTGAGCTTATGTGATTAAATGGCGTTTACATTTCAGATTTTGTTTGTATGCTTGGCCACTGGATGATTCTGTTGTAGGAGGGTAAAATGTGTAAGTTTACGTTCAGAGAGCCAAGGATATGATTTAAGGAAGTTAGGAGAGGATAAGTAGTAAAATGGTTTTGAGATAAGGAACTTAGGGTATTTAAAACCCAAGAATGGTAAAATTGGTTTCAAGCATAATGGAACTTAGTAAGGGTGGCCCATAGTAAGTGAAGATGTGTTGGAAACTTTGTTCTCGAAATTTGATTTGGTAATGACTACATAGCCTATGTAATCGATTACCAGGGGCAGCTTTAAAGGATTTTGCTTCTGGTAATTGATTACCAGAGGAAGTAATCGATTACCAAAGTGTTTTTATATCGAAACATGTTTTTGAAGCCCAGTAATCGATTACGTGTTCCTGTAATCGATTACCTTCCTGTTCTTCATTTTCCAGAAATAAGTTTTGCTTCCTGGTAATCGATTACCAATCCTTGTAATCGATTACCTTAGTGTTCTTCGTCCCAGAATTAGGTTTCTCTCTGGTAATCGTACCAATCCCTGGAATCAATTACCACGATGATATTCTTTCCTTAGAGATAGGTTTTGTCTTGGTAATCGATTACGAGAACCCTTTTTGTAGAATTGAGTGCTTAATTATGATAAGGTGATACTATGATGTGTATGCTTACTTAAAATGAATGTCTTAGCAATTACTTCTTTGGAAATGCATATGGTATGAAATGAGGATGTGTTATATGCATGAGATAGATGAATATGTTTTTATGACTAAGAATACATGTGATGAGTACCTTATGTGGCATGACTCAAATTTGAGGAAATTCGTGGTATTGCGTTATGCTGCGAATTTCAGTCAAATTTGAGGGACTTAAAGAAAGTTTTGAAAGAAATATTTTATATGTGACATGTCGAGACGCATTTCTCCTCTCCTGAAGAAGAAAGTAAAACCTGGAGGGTATGGCTGGGGAGCCATACCGAAGCGACAAAGTCACTGGTCTTAACCAGTTGATGCGTTTGGCGGACTGACGTACTTCTTGTGTACGGCAAGGAGAAGGTAAAACCTGAGGGTATCGACATCAGTCCGCCAAAGCGGACAAAATCATTGGCTTTAAGGTTGATGCGTTTAGAAGAAGGAAAAAGTCCCATGATGGGTGATCCTTAGTCCCCTGCCATACTCTGGAGTTGGATTATTATGTGATATTGATTATGATACACTTATCAAGAGGATAAGTAAGAACTAGTGACGACTAGTTAAGGTATGAGCTCACAGCCTAGTATCAGGGGTCGGTCCTGATTCTAATACCATGATGTCACAAGTTGAGATATTTTATGACACTAAAATGATGTTATACTGCTATTGTGAGATATTGCTTTGTTTACCTATAAGTATTGCCATGTATCCATGAACTGTTATGCTGCATACATGCATTAAGACTTATCTAAAAGATACGGACCTTGGATTAATACTCTTATGGAAACCTCATAATGAACTCTTGCATGTTACACCTTTTTATAATAAACCCAAGGTTCCTAGGGCGTAAATGATGTCACGGGAATAGGAGGTTCCCTACTGAGATTCTTTAGGGAGATTCTCACCCTTCTCTTTCTTTCTTTCCGTTACGTCTTCAGATCGTGATGGCGTCGTTTGTGATTTTCATTGACCTGCCTACGTGGGAGGTACACTACGACCCAAAGCATGAGTCTACTACTTCAAGGGTCGTTGTGAGGTGCTCGTTTTTGCGTATGTGGGACCCGTTGCTTTCCCCGTCTCTAGCTTTCGTTTTCACTCCGACTTCACCTTTTGGCGATGACTTGATCTTTGAGGGACGCGACCCTAAGACAGTAACTCGTCTGCCCGTCCTTCTTCATCGACGGCATGCGCCATGCCAAGATGTTCCCTATCCTGGATCGGAACCGATCCTTCGAGTCGTTCCCTCGTACCACGTCCGAGTTATTTGTCCGAGGATTCTCCTACCGATGTCTATTTGGAGGGCTCTTCCCTTTTTTCCCTACGGACATTGGTAGAGGGTGGTGGACACCGTCACCCGCCGAGGCATGCGAGGCGTGTTCACGCTTGAGAGGCGACCACGTCGAGGAGTCATGCTTCCTCGATTCGCATGCCCATACCTCCGCTTCGTTAGGCCACGTCGAAACTTCGACGTGGCAGATACATCTCCCCGTAAGGATCACCATCATCAGGAGGCGTGGAGGAGAGGGTAGTGATAGTTGGGAGTTTTATCTTTTGGAGTTTCCATGTACTTGCTTTTTTTCCCTTCTATGTATTTCCAGGTTTCTATGTATTACAAGCTCTTCCCACGTCATGTGGGTATCTTTATTTAGTTTTCTGTTATTGTATCCAAACGATGATATCTAATATATTGAGATGTTTGTTTCCATGGACGAGCGTGTGCTTTATTGCTTTTGATATTGTATGTTTAAGTTTCTGCGTTCGCTTTTGTTCACGATAGCACGCGCTTGTGGCTCACGCCTTGATTTTACGTTTCAAAAATGAAAAAAATTTACCTATTTTCCGCTAAGATAATTTGTAAATGAATTTAAAAGGAGTAATAACTAATAATTAATCTTGATACATCCTAGGCGTATGGGTTAAATATTAGGGTGTTACATATATATATATATATATATATATATATATATATATTATGATTTTGATTTTTTTCTCATTAGTCATATAAAATACGCTCATTATAAATGATCATAACCTTAGAAACAATACTTTATACACCCTATGTGTATTAAATCTAGTACACACGTTACTTAAATAATACTATACTTGTATATGTCAACATACTCGTTATCTTTCTTGTTTAATTGGCCGGACAAAAATTAGGTATATTTTGACTCAAGATTAATAAGTAAAATTAATTTTATCTTTTATTAGAGCCTAATATTATCTATATTTCCTTAATTACTTTAATTAAGTTTAATAAGCATTGACTAGTGGTAAAATGGTAATCTTACATGACATTTGAACTTTTGGACATATCCAGACATCATGTAACCCTTATAATCAACATTCCTAACTTCTGATGACTTGGTTCAATCATCACTTAGTTCCCGTGCTAAACTATCTCAAGGGCATTTTGGAAAATTTTACACATGAGAAAATCAAGGATTGTGATTTTTGCACAAATTTCTATCTAAACCTCATATAACCTTATCCTAGTATTAAAATACCTCATTGAGGATAGCCTGGAACCATCCTCCATTCTGTGCAAAAATGACCTCAAGGGCGTTTTGGTCATTTTGCATACAAAAAAAAATCGGGGTATACATCTCCTCTCCTTAAAAAAATTTCGTCCTCCAAAATTCATTTCCTGTAATAGCTCAGGTACTACGACTTCATCTCCAACTCCAACTCCTATGTAGACTCTTCAGCCTTCCCCGTCCCCAAGCCATTTTGACCAAAGGTAGGTCATTATTCCTAATTACTGACTCATTTGTCCACGATCTTCGTGGGCGGCAAGTTAAAGGTCAGTCTCGTTACTGCACTTGTTCTGGCTTTAGCGTACGACTAGGGTCAATTGGTATTTCTTTACTGAGAGACATGGAAGACGTCATGAAGGTTGGACAGATTTGGTGGCAAGGCTATCCATATGCCATCACCCGACTTTATTAAGAATTTCGAAGGGACCAAAGAATCTAGGGCTTAACTTTTTGACTCTCATGGCCTGCCTATGCCTCATGGGGGTGATTCTAAGGAATACATGCTATCCCTCCTGGAATTCCAATGACTTTTGCGTTTATCCACATAGCTTTTCTGTCGACTTTAGCAGTAAGGATCCTATCCTTAATCCTCTTGATTTGTTCCATTGTTTCCCTTAGATTTTGGGTCTGAACATACTTTGTTCACCGGGCTCATACCAACACAAAGAGGATTGACACCTTCTTCCATACAAGGCCTCATACGGTGTCATCCGATGCTTGCATGATAACTGTTGTTATATGCAAACTCGATCAATGGTAAGTATTTATCCCAGCTTCCTCTTTGGTTCAAAACATAGGCTTTCAACATATCTTCTAAGGTTTGTATTTTTCTCTCTAGTGCCTATCCGTTTGAGGGTAGTAAGCCGGTGCTCAAGCACAACTTCGAACCAAATGCCTTTTGAAAGGCTCCCAAAAAACGTGACGTGAATCGCGGATCACGACCGAAATTATCGTTAACGCACTCCATACAGCCTCACAATCTCTGATATACAACTGAGCTAGCTTGTCCAATGAATACATTGCCTTAATGGATAGAAAGTGAGCCGACTTCGTCATCGATCCACAATCACCCATATGGCATCATGGCCAGCTTGGGTCTTGGGTAGACTGCTACGAAATCCATTGAGATACTATCTCACTTCCATCGGAATCGACAAGGGTTGTAACATTCCAAGGTTTCTGATGCTCAATCTTTACTTTTTGACAGACTAAGCACTTGTTCACCCATGTGACCACATCTCGCTTCAATTCGGGCCAGGAAAACATCTTCTTCAAATCGTGATATATCTTGGTGGTACCGGGGTGAATAGTGAAATGGCTCTTATGAGCCTCATCCAAATCTCCTTCGGAGGTCACCACGCCGGCACATAAATTCTGCCTTCAAACCTCCATAGTTTATCAATTCCAAGGGCAAATCCTTTCAACTTTCTCGTTTCTATTGCCTCTAAAGTCTCCTTAAACTCTTCATCCTTTTGTTGAGCTCGAGTGATTCTTTCCTTGAAGTCACTTATACTGAGATGACACATCCCCATGCCTTCAATGGTTAATGTCATCCCCAAGCCCCAAGTCTAAACCTCTCAATCAACTCTACCTCTCTAACCATCATCTAGACAAGTGTAATGACTTTTAACTCAAGGCAACAGCCACCACATTAGCCTTGCCGGATGATAGTTCAACCCAAAATCATAGGCCTTCAAGAATTCCATCCACCTCATCTGCCTATATTCAACTCATTCTGATCAAAGAGGTACTTGAGACTCTTGTGATCGAGAACACCTCAAACTTTACTCCATACAAATGGTGTCTCCACACCTTCAAGGTGAACACTATAGCTGCTAACTCTAGGTCATGGGTAGGATAGTTTGCCTCATGAGGCTTGAGTTGTAGATGCATAGGCTACAACTTGCCCGTTTTATCAAGACACAACCCAAACCTTTCCTGAAGCGTCACAATACACCTCAAAGGGTGCATGGGGTCAACAAAACTAATTGGGGTTGTAGTTAACTTCATCTTTAGCTCTTGGAAGCCCTTTTCACACTCCGAGTCCATGTAAAAGGAGTATTCTTCCTAGTAAGTTTGGTCAAGGGTAAAGAAATATGAGAAAATTCCTTAATGAACCTACGATAATATCGCCAAACCTAAAAAGCTTCATATCTCCATCAGTAGGTCTTTCCAGCCCATCACAAGCCTCTTCTTATTGGGATCTATGTAAGGGTCATTTATGCCACTTATCTTGCTACCAAACCTTAGCTTTTTGCATGAGTTTTACTGAGTTCTGATGCAATTAATAAGATTTTTAATTTACTCCTCATTGTGTGATTTAAATAGAATTGTTAACTTTTGCATTGATTTTGGAATAAATTGTAATTACACCCTTTGCGTTTGACTATTTGAGTATGATTTTGTGCACAGGAGCTTTGGATCAAGTGCAAAATGTCAAGAACAAGGTTGCTAATCTCTTAATGCTGTCCAACTTGACCTCCAGTTAGTATTTTCTACATATCTAAAGTTACAGATGTTCCATTCAGGCAATTTTGGTGGCGTTGGAAAGCTTATTCAAAGTGCTACAATCAAATTCAAATTTTTAATGAGCCAAAATGACCAAATATGTGAAGACGTCAGCTTTATCCTGAACGCCCGAATTTTTACTGTCATTAGGAATTACCGAATTACCATAGGTAAATATTATATAAAATTTGAGACCAAACAATCCTTAATAAAGGAATATAACGTTAGAAGAGAAGTTAGGAGCAATTCGTGCAAGTATTGCAAACCCCAATTTTCTGCGTGTAAAATGACCAAAATGCCCTGAGGTTATTTTACTCAAAAATGAGGATCGTGGGCCCCACCCATCCTCAAGGGGATGTTTTGATGTTAATAAGGGATTGTTTGTGTTATGTGTGTTAATAGAGGAGAAGAATCCTAATTTTGAGCTCGACGCGAAATGACCAAAACGCCTGCCCGTTTTAACTTTATTGCGTGCCGACTTAGCCGAACCTCACTAAAATGTGTTAAAAGGTGTTTTTAAGCCATGATTAACCATTGGTTAAGCTGAGTGGTCTCGGGCAATTTTTAAGTAAAATGACCGTTTTGCCCCTGCCTTTGTAGTTTTACAAATTTTGAGATTTTTGATTTAACGAAACCTAAGCAATATTAGGCTCAAATTAAAGCTTATTAAATTCTAATTATTAATCTAGAGTCAAAATTATTTATTTAAATTGATTAGAACCTAAAATTGCTTTAAAACACTCAAATTGCTTACTAATTCACCTAAACCCTTAACCGTAAATTCTCTAAATTGCATGAATACCTTGCCTACACCTAAATAATACATGGAACACACAAATTTCTCCTCCTTGGGCTGTAATGGATGAAATTATTGATGCCATTATGCATCAGAATAATTGCCCAAAGATACACTAAAACAAAATGCCAAAAATTCCCTAAAACATGGCATAAAACATGCCTTAAACAAGGAATGATTTTCCTCCCTTTGTTCCCCATGAAAATCCATCAGCCTTCCTCCTTCATTTGTCCATTTATGAGCTTCAAAATCTCTATAAATAGGCATGCTTGAAGAGTGTTAGAAGCCTTTGATCATAACTTACACAATTCTAGTTCTTAGAAGCACCAAAAGCTTTCTTTCTTCCTCCTCCTTGGCCGAATTCTCTTCAGTTTTTCAAAGAGATTTTCTTCCATTTCACTCAAAGAAACCAAGTTCTCTTCCTTTCCTTCAAATCAGATTAGGTAGGGAGTTGTTTTTAAGTTTATTTCTATGCTTTGCTAAGTGTTGTTCTTGGTTCAAAATGATGATTTCATGGATTTTCTCTAGTTTTTCCATTTGGTTTTCTTCTTCCTTTTCTTTAACCAATTCGGCCATATGGCCTAGGTGGGACTAAGATGATGGCTTGATGATGAGGACCTTGAAGGTGGGTTGTGAATCCATCACAAGTTAGGCCTCTAAAGCTTGAAAGTTCCACTTGATGCAAAACTTTAAAGAATGATGTTTTTATGATGATTTTATGATCTTGAGTTTAGAATTTGAAAGATGTATTTCTCACTTTGTCTTGTTAAGATATATATATTGAATTTGTATTTCTATAAAGTCTTGAAGGAGCTCTAGTAAAGAAATCAAATGAACTTGCATCCATGTTTAAGTTTATGCCTTGCATAATCATGTTTACTTTCTATGTCATCACTAAAATTTCAAGAATGAATAAATGGACTTGCATACTCATGTTTAAATTTCCAAGTTTGCATTTCATGTTTATATTTCATGTTGTCACTTAATCTCTAAAGATAATAAAGAAGTTGCATCTCATATTTATTTTATGTTCTCACTTTATTTTATAATGGCTAAAAGAATCAACGCATGACATGTTTATTTTTATGTCATCACCTAAAGATCCTAGAGCTCAAAGACTTACCCAAGTATCACAAGCAAAGAAATAAGATTATTGGAGTTAAAGAATTGATTCTTTAAGAAGTCTTGAGATTGGAGCTTAAAAAGATGTAATAATAATTCTCTTCTCCCTTCACCGGTCAGCGGATACCGCCGCTTCCTTCTAAGATTCTCTTCTCCCTCCACTGGTCCTGCGGACTACGCCGTTCAGTTTCTTGCATCATGTTTATATTTCAAGCTCTTGCATCATGTTTAATTTTCAAGTCATCACCTTAAATCTTAAAGATAAAGAAATGGATTTGCATATCATGTTTATAATTCCAAGTTATCACCTTATAATGACAAGATTAAAATGAGGTTGCATAGCATGTTTATGATTCTAAGATATCACATAAATCTCTTAAGCTCAAGACTTGCTCCTTTTATCTTAAGTGAGAATTTTAATTATGAAGATTCTTTCAAAAAGAATTAGTTTCTAAAAGAGTTTTAAAGCTTTGCAAGGATTCTACGAAAACTAATATTTTATGTTCACTTAAAATGTGATTTTATACAATTATATGAGGTTCATGATTCGGCTTCTAATATGAGATTAGTACCAATAAATGATGATGATTTAATATGTTTGAAGTTGTGATAATTATGGTTTATTGCTAAAGGAATGATTCTATGCATGTTAGAGATAAAACTAGCTTCCTAGAAAACCATAAAAGCAAGATTTCTAGAACTTTAGAGAATGAAATTTATGCATTCTGTCCAGAGCCTTTAGTGACCTTAAGAACCAGATATTATTATGTTTAGATAAGGGACAATGATTCATAATTGGTTTAGTAATTAATTTTAGCATCATAGGGAAAGCCGGTAACGAGAAAGGGTTAAAAACGTAACTTCTAGCACACCGTAAAACCTTAAGAACAACTTACCTCTATGCTACCCCATATAGTCTAATAATGTTCTTAAGGCTTATAATTGATGGTAATAAATCCCTTAGATGCATAAGTAATTAGTTTGATAATTAAGGTTACCCAATTTTAGAGTTCGGTTATTTAGGGAGCTTTAGTGAAAATTTTAGATGACATCTTTGATGCTTTGAAATATCAGTTTATATGATGATGTAATGCCTCCTAAGAATTTGATATTATTGAATGATTTCATGGCTTGCATGTTATAATTGCTATTGCAAACAATGAGAATGTTATAATTTGGAAAGGTTCTGAGAAAGACTTGTATTTAATGTGTCCATTTGTAACATCTCTTAATGGATGCATGATTACAATTGGTATATATATTATTTAAATAAGACTATAAACGAAAATGTTATAAATGATTATGAATTGAGAATGATTATGATATAACATGCTAAGACTTAATGGTGACTTAAACTCATGAGGAAATGATCCTTTGGACCCATCAGACTATAGGTGGTGAAAAGGTGATCTTGAGAAAATGATCCTTTAAGACCCATCAGACTAGAGGTGGTGAAAAGGTGATTCTTGCCCCCAGCCCGTTCTCTCAAAAGGGTAGAGTTGGGATTTTAACTTATCAAAAGGGATAAGTATATGCTAGTGACGACTAGTAAGGTATGAGCTCATAACCTAGATTACTCCCAAAAGGGTGGAGTATAGGGTGGCCCAAGGAAATAATGATGATGATGACAAGATTTTAAGTCACCTAGGACACTAAAGGAATGAAATATGTGCATCATGTCTTGTGCATAACTATTATGGTATGATGTTCTTCTATGCATAGCATTTTATGAGATGATGATGGGAAATATGATGTTCTTCTATGCATAGTATTTATGATTTGATGATGAGAAATATGATGTTCTTTTATGCATAGTATTTATGATATGATGATGAAGAATATGATGTGTTGATAAAAGGAAAAGTTCATTATAAACATGACATGCTAAGTTTATGATGCATTATAAGACGCATGATAAAAGGACGAACCTCGGTAAAGTATATTTTCGAACTTAATAAATCAATCTTAGCATGCTCACTATTTCATAATAACCCAAGGTCCTGGGGACGATGATGATGACACAATGCATCATGAGGTGAGTACTCCTGAGATTCTTTTTATAAGTTTCTCACTCCCTCATTTTTCTTTCCATCTCATCTTCAGAAACGGAAGGAAGCGTTCGTGAATCACATTGAGGCTTGGGTAGCTAAACTTGATCCCTAGTTTCACTCGTATATTCAGATATTATCCCTATCCCTGGAGTGTTATTACTAGGTGCCATTAATGGATTTCCTTCCATCCATATATTATTTATGTTTTGTTAGATTGCCTACACTTAGTCTTATTCTGTTGGTAGGCAAAATATCTATATGATATGTAATTATGGATGTATATGATGGAGCCAATATATTATGATGTGATGTTTGTAAATTCCTATGTGTCTTTTAAATTTTGCTAAATCATTCACGTTAAGCGGCTCACGTTTTCAATTATGTTTTAAAAAAAATGGCTCGTAATTTCACTAAGTATTTTCAAAGCATGATTAAGGAACTGAAGCAAAGAGTAAAGTCTAGTAATTAATCAGACTCCTAGGTGTATTGGGTTAATTATTAGAGTGTTACATATCCAGAACTCAAGAACCTTAAAAATGGTTTTTATAGCATAGCTCATGGGTGAACTTAATGCTAATGCAATGATGTAGAGTAGATCATTAAATCAATTTTGGCCAAGTTTGGCCCAATTTTAAGCATTATTTAAGAGATTATTACAGACTTTTACCCTAGCTTTGGACTCACTTTTAGGCTACCACTTTAGTTGCTATTATTCTCTCTCTACATCTTCTCTCTATAAGAGTTGCATTGGCAAAGGTGCTTTGTCTTGGAATTGTGGCAATGATTGTTACTATTATTTTCAGGTTCTCTATCTTCATCGTTGTAATCCTCTAGAGATGGAGGAGTATACTCTTTACTAGTGTAGGGATTTTCAGATGAATTGGATGACATTTGAGACCCTTTGTTTATATTGAATGCATTGGTTTTCTTAATGTTCTGGAGTTTCTATTCCTTTAATTAGTGTGGTGATTGCTATAATCTTTATTGGGATAACTAATTGAATCGTCGTTTGGGAAACCAATTGGTATAAATTGATAGATTTATTGGTTTATGTTTAACGAAGAACATTGAATTAACTTCAAATTAAAATTAGGCTATAGCAATTGACTCATTAAATTGATGTGATTTCTAAATAAATTGCGATCGTCGTTTATTAGTTATTTGCTTTGATCAAATTCTAGAGGTTGATTGATCACTAGTAGAATTAACAATAATTTATTACTAATAGCCACCAATGGCATTAATATTTGGTCAATGATAATTAATTTCCAATCTTGGAATACCTTGCACTAGTGCCTTCTTTATTACTATTACCTTGTTGCTATTATCTTTCAATTTAAATTATTTGTTTTAATCCTCAAAACCCCCATCTTCCTAACTAAGTATTGAAGCCTCCTTAAGAGATGACCTAGGTTGTGCCCTTTACTACATTTTTGTGCAACTTAGCACTTTATAAATTTTAATTTGTTTGTGAGTCGCGACAGCTGCATCAAAAGCAAATTCTTATAAATTTTGCGTTTCTGGAAGGCATTAAAACTTATTTGTTTATTTTTTTTCTGTTTTTATTTTTTTTTTATTTATTTATCTACTATTTTATTTTATTTTCTGCTAAATTTTTTTTTCTATTCCTATGAGGCATTCCATGCTTACTAAAAATTTAATATCTCTTGATTTTGAAATTGAGAAAACTTTGAGAAAAATCATATAATAAAACGTTAACAAGCAAAACCATCTAGCATTGAATCTCTGTTTAGTGTTTAGAAAATACATGTAATATAGTAGATCGGAATAGAACACTTAGGGAGCTCAACTCATGACTTTACCCGGAGGCCTTGGCCATTATTTACCCTAGGCTTGAGAATGATTTTGAGCTTAAAGGGTATATGGTTCATGCTGCCCAAGTTCATATGGTGTGTTCTAACATGAGGCCCAATGGGTGAGGTGGATGATGTTAAGTTAAAAGCATTCTCCTTCTCACTAGAGGGTGCCAGGAAATTGGTTCTTTAATTTGCCAGAATGGGATTGTAAATAGTTGGATGGGGATGAAGAGGCTTTTCTTGGAGAGGTATTTTCCCGCCTGAGTGGCTTCTCTCAGAAAAGAAATCTCTAGATTTGGGGATTGATGAGATTCTTCATGAATATTGGGAACGTTTCAAGCTCCTTTTTGCAAATTCGAATCATTAGATTAGGAGCAACTCCTTCTTCAGTACTTTTTGAGGGGTTGGTACTTGCGATAGATGTATGGTAGATGCGAGTGGATGGGCACTTCTGGATAAGACTTTGGCAGAGGGTATGCTTTAATTGAGAATATGGCTGCCAATTTTCAGCAATTTGTTTCAGGGCAGCCACAACTAATAGAAGCCTTCATGAAGTGAGCCAAGCAGAGAATCCATTGTTGATCCATGTAACACCCTAATAATTAACCAAATACACCTAGGTTGTATTGATTAATTACTAGATTTACTCTTTATTTCAGTTCTTTTAATCATATTTTGAAAATACTTAGTGAAATTACGAGTCATTTTTTTAAAAACATAATTGAAAACGTGAGCCGTGCATAACGTGAACGATTCAGCGGAATATAAAAAGACATATTAGAATTTAAATAATACATCACATCACATCACATTGGCTCCATCATATAACATCCATAATTACTTAACACATAGATATTTTGCCTACCAAGAGTTAAGCTAGGTGTAGGCAATCAAACCAACATAAATAGTATATGGATGGAAAAAATCCATTAACGGCACCTACTAATAACACTTCAGAGATAGGAATAGATATCCAAGCTCACGCGCAAAGTTTAGCGATACGTTCCTCAAGGATAATAATTTCACCAGATCAAGTACATCTACCAGGTGAGAGCATCAACGGAATCACGAACAACACCATCACTTTCTGAAGATGAGATGGAAAGAAAGAAGAGGGAGTGAGAAACTTATAAAAGAATCTCAGTAGGGTACTCACCTCATATGCATCGTGTCATCATCATCGTCCTCAGGAACCTGGGATTATTATGAAATAGTGAGCATGCTAAGATTGATTTATTAAGTTCAAAAATATACTTTACCGAGGTTCGTCGTTTTAATCATGCGTCTTATAATGCATCATAAACTTAGCATGTCATGTTTATAATGAACTTTTCCTTTCATATATAATAACATAGTTATGCATAAAACCACATCATATTCCTCATCATCATTTCATAATACTATGCATAGCAGAACATCATATTTCTCATCATCATCTCATAAATACTATGCATAGCAGAACATCATATTCACATAATGCATTTACTTAGTTTCTTAGGTGACTTAAAGTTACTTTCATCATCATTTTCCTGGGCCACCCTATACTCCACCCTTTTGGGAGTAATCTAGGTTATGAGCTCATACCTTACTAGTCGTCACTAGCATATACTTATCCCTTTTGATAAGTTAAAGTCCCGACTCTACCTTTTTGAGAGAACGGGCTAAGGGGCAAGAATCACCTTTTCACCACCTATAGTCTGATAGGTCCAAAGGATCATTTTCTCATAAGTTTAAGTCACCATTAAGTCTTTGCATGTTATATCATAATACAATACACAATTCATAATCATCATGGCATTTTTCGTATTTCATGCATAAACATCCTCATTGTTTGCAACAGCAACTATAACATGCAAACCATAAAATCATTCAATGAAATCAAATACTTAAATAACATCAAATCAATATATAGACTTATCATTTCAAACATCAAAGAGGCATCATCATAAATCCTTACCGAAAAGCTCCTTAAACAATCAAAACTCTAAAATCAGGTAACCTCAATTGTTATCTTACTTTCTTATGCATCTAAGGGATTCATTATCATTATTACCCTTAATTATAACCTTCAAGAACATTATTAACCCACATGGGACAGCATAGGCAGTAAGTTATATTTAAGGCTTCACGGTGCTAGAAGTTGCATTTTTAACCCTTTCTCGTTACCGGCTTTCCTTATGGTGCTAAAATTAATTACTAAACCAATTATGAATCATTCTCCCTTATCTAAACATAATAGAACCTGGTTCTTAGGGCTACTAAAGGTTCTGAAGAACGCATAAATTTCATTATCTAGAGTACTAGAAATCTTGCTTTGCGGTTTTGGAAGCTAGTTTTATTTCTAACATGCATAGAATCGTTCTCTAGCAATAAACCATAATCATCACAACTTCAAACATATTAAACCATCATCATATAGTAGTACTAAACTCAGATAGGTAGCCGAATCATGAACCTCATATAATTGCATAAAATCACATTTTAAGTATACATAAAGTACTAGTTTCCCGTATAATTTTTGCAAAGCTTCAAAACTCCTTTAGCAACTAATTCTTTTTGTTAAACTTTAAAGAAATTATAAGACTTTAAGCCTACCTTAATCATGAGGCCGATTTATACATTGAAAGAATGTTCATGATTAGAATTTTCACTTAAGATAAAAGGAGCAAGTCTTGAGCTTTAGAGATTTAGTGATAGCTAGAATTATAAACATGCTATGCAACCTCATTTTAATCTTGTCTTTATAAGGTGATAACTTGGAAATATAAACATGATGCAAGAAACTGAGCGCGTAGTCCGCAGGACTAGTAGAGGGAGAAGAGAATCTTACTAAAAGAAAAAATAGAATTGAGGCGGTAGTCCGCATGGACCTGAAGGGAGAAGAGAATTCTTATTACATCTTATTAAGCTCCAAACTCAAGACTTCTAAAGAATGAATTCTTTAACTCCAATAATCTTAAGGAAATTGAAAGTGATACTACCATTTTCCAACTTTGCTTGTGATACTTGGGCAAGTCTTTGAGCTCTAGGATCTTTAGGTGATGACATAAAATAAACATGCCATGCGTTGATTCTTTTAGCCATTATAAAATAAAGTGAGAGCATAAAATAAATATGAGATGCATCCTCTTTATTATCTTTGAAGATTAAGTGACAACTTGAAACATAAACATGAAATGCAAGCTTGGAAATTTAAACATGAGATATGCAAGTTCATTTATTATTCTTGAGAATTTAGTGATGACATAAAAGTAAACATGGTTATGCAAGGCATAAACTTAAACATGGATGCAAGTTCATTTTATTTCTTTACTAGAGCTCTTCCAAGACTTTAGAGAAATATAAATTCAACCCAATATATATCTTAGCAAGACAAAGTGAAAAATACATCTTTCAAGTTCTAAACTCAAGATCTTTATTTTTACACCATAAAAACATCATTCTTTAAAGTTTTGCATCAAGTGGAATTTTCAAACTTTAGAGGCCTAACTTGTAATGGATTTACAACTAACACTCAAGGTCCTCATCATCAAGCTATCATCATATCCCCATATAGGCCTTATGGCTGAAATGTTTAAAGCAAAAGAAAGAAGAAAACAAATGGAAAAGCTAGAGAAAGTCCATGAAATCATCATTTTGAACCAAGAACAACACTTAGGAAAGCATAGAAATAAGCTTAAAGACAACTCTCTACCTAATTTGGTTTGAAGGAAAGGAAGAGAACTTGGTTTCTTGGAGTGAAATGAAAGAAAATCTCCTTGAGAAATGAAGAAGAAGTTTCACCAAGTAAGAGAAGAAAGAAAACTTTTATGCTTTGGAAAAACTAGAAATGTGTACAATTTTGAGCAAGCTTCTAAGACTACTTCAGCATGCCTATTTATAGAGATTTTGAAACTCATAAATGGACAATTGGAGGAGGATTATTTTCAGATTTTTTCATGGGGAACAAATGGAGGAAAATCATTTCTTGTTTAAGGCATGTTTTATGCCATGTTTTAAGGAATTTTTTGGCATTTTGTTTTAGTGCATTATTTGGCAATATTTTGATGCATTATGGCTCCATTATTTCGGCCATTTGCAGCCCATGGAAGAGAAATTTGTGTGTTCCATGTATTATTTAGGTGTAGGTAAGGTATTCTTGCAAATTAGAGAATTTACGATTAAGGGCTTAGGTGAATTAGTAAGCAATTTGAGTGTTTTAAGCAATTTTGGTTCTAATCAATCTAAATAAATAATTTTGACTCTAGATTAATAATTAGAATTTAATAAGCTTTAATTTGAGCCTAATATTGTTTAGGTTTCGTTAACAAATCAAAAATCTCAAAAATTGCAAAACTACAAAGAGGGACAAAATGGTAATCTTCTAAAAATTCCTGAGACCACCGGACTTAACCAATGGTCAATCATGGCTTAAAAACGTCTTTTAAAATATTTTAGTGAGGTTCGGGTTCAATCGGCACACAAGTGGAGTTAAAAACGGCATGGGCGTTTTGGTCATTTCGCGTCGAACTCAAAATTGAGATTCTTCTCCTCTATTAACACACATAACACAAACAATCCCCTATTATCCTCAAAACATCCCCTTGAGGATGGGTGGGGCCCACGATCCTCATTTTCTAGTAAATAACCTAGGAGCATTTTGGTCATTTTACACATATAGAAATTCGGTTTGCAACTCTCACGAATCGCTCTTAACCTCTCTTCTAATGTTATATTCCTTTATTGAGGATTGTTTGGTCTCTAATTATAGAAAAATTACCTAGAGTAATTTTGGTAATAATTCTAAACAACAATAAAAATTACAGTAAAAATTGGACGTTACAATCCAAACTTTCCAGCAACTTTATGGCCTTATGCAGCAATTAATGGTAAGCCAGACAACAACTCCAATGGTTCCTAGGGTCTATGGCATATGTACTTCAAATTATCATCACATTGATATGTGCCCAGCATTGCAAGATGACTCAACCATGGAGTAGCAACATACCCCTTCAGAGTCCACCTCAGAATAAGGAGTCAATTCCATTTGAGAACACTTATAATTCCAAGCTGGAAGAATCACCCTAATTTGAAGTGGGATAATAATTCTCAATAAGGGCCAACCTTTTAGCAAAAGTGTCTAGCACCTCGTCAGAGGTAACTAGCCTTCCTTGCACCTCCACCCTTGGATCTCACAATGGCTAGATGATGAAGATGATGATGGAGCAAATGCAGGAAATTAGAAGAGAAATGCCCAGCTAGAAGATGAGGTGGCTCTGATGAAAAATAGTTAAAGCAGCAGGCTCACCCATTGCCCTCTCGGCTTGCCCAATCTAAGAGGAAAATGTCTGTGCAATCACTCTGAGGTTTGCAAAAAAAATTTCAGAAGTGATTAGGCCTGAAGAAAATGAAAATAAGGAAACAAAGAGGCCCAAAAGGGATTCTGTTGACGTTCAGGCGGTCTCCAGAGGTTAATGATGTTCTAGAAAGAGAAGAGCTCTAAGAAAATCCTGGTGAGTGCCACAACGCTGGAACAATTCCTGCAGCGCTTTCTAGAAGTTGCAAGCGACCATAATCCACTCACTCCACTACCATTCCCACGAGGATGTAACCCAGGGAAAGTCACTCCAGCAGGATTGAATCTAGACACACTGGAAACCTTAGGAAAGGGCAAGTAAATATTCCTCTATTGGATGCAATCAAGCAAATTCCTAAATATGCAAAATTCTTGAAAGATCTATGTACCAATAGGAGAAAGATTAAGGGTAGTGGGGAAGATAAAGTGACTATGGGGGTAAATGTTTCCTCCATCATCAAGTCAAGGAACCTGCCAACTAAGTGCAAACCAGGGCACATTCTATGTTCCTTGTACCATTGGGAACTTGCATATCACAGAGACCTAGCTGACCTTGAAGCTGGTATTAATGTTATACCTAAATCACTCTACGAGTGCTTGCACTTTGGAGAACTCAAGCCAACTGGGTTGCAAATTCAGCTGGCCAACCAGCATCACAAGACTAGAGGGAGTATTGGAAGATGTTCTTGTCCAGGTAAATGATTTAACATTCCTCGCTGATTTTTATGTGCTTGAGATAGAGAATGACACCAATGACCATCATACATTGATCTTGGGTAGACCTTTTTGAAAACTGCTAGAACCATGATTAATGTTCATGGCACATTATCCATGAAATTCCAATTTGACTTATATGCTGTGAAACATCCCCATGAGGAATACTCATGTTTGGCATTGATGTCATTGACTCTTTAGTTGATTATGCTTGTGGTAATTTGTTTTGTAAGGATCTAAACCCACTTTTCCATCTTTCTTCTTCCATGGGATATGATGAACCTGTTTTTAGAATGTCCAAAGTTTTCAGATCCAAGGTACACCACCCAGGCAGCAAGTCATTCATTTGCAGGTGGTCCATAATTAGCCCATGTTGGGTAAGAAGGCCTATAAGGGGCAGTGGATCTTGTTGCATGAGCCCTAGGCAAAACTGGATGAGCTGGAAGACCAAAGTCTAGATGGAAGGGACTACTCTTGGTCACCGTGCACATCCAAATGGTGCAATTGAGTTGGAAAATTTTAGAATGACTAGGTATAACATTGAGGGCAAGGCCATGCACCTCCATGAGACCCCCATAGATCTAAGGGCTCAATTGGCTTATCTTTGGGTTGAAGCTGCACACCTTTATGAGGGTCTTGATCGTCCAACTTAGGGACATTAAAATAAAGTCCTGGATGGAGACAACTCATGTGAGGTTTTTCTTTACCTTTCCCTTTTAATTTTCTGCATTTTATTTTATTATTTTTTTCTTTCATTTTTAGTTTTAATTCTTACATCATATTTATTTTGTTTGTGTTTTATGTAACGCCCAATTTTTCGTGTATAAATGACCAAAATGCCCATGAGGTCGTTTTACCAGGAAAATGAGATCGCCAACCCGGCCATCCTGGGGATGTGTTGATATTGAAAAGGGATTACATGTGTTAATAAGGAAGAATCTCATTTAAGTTCAAATGCGTAAAATGACCAAAATGCCCATGTGGCTAAGTAACAAATTAAGTGCCGATAAGAAGACTTTACCCAAAGGTTTGAAATGATGTTTTAATGTAATATTTAACATCGAGTTGAGTCCGGGTAGCCAGGGAAGGTTTTTGAAAAATTACCATTTTGCCCTCGGCTAAGTGTATTTTGGGCCTAATGATACGAATTAACAAAACCTAAGCAATATTAGGCTCTAATTAAAGATTAGTAAATTCTAATTACTAATCTAGAGTCAAAATAATTAATTGAGGTTAATTAGAACCTAAGATTACTTAGAGAAACTAAAAATCCTTTTTTTTATTTAAGACTTTATGTCACATTTTTATAAATAGTAAAATCCCTATTCCAATTTCCTTAAATTATGGAAATGGTCACATGATAAGATTCCTCCCTAATAAAGGTGGATTTGCATTAATCAAGCAAGACCACTCTTTAACCTTGTCTTGAACCACCTTAATTACTCATTTCTCTCCTAAAACACTAGATTACAACCCCTAATCCATAACCTAACCAAATCAACTTCTAAACATACCCATAAACCAACATTAAAATGAGATTTCCTCCTCCCCATTTCTCTTAAAAAAAGGCCACACCTCCTCCATCTTCATCCATCACATGTTGAAATTCTATTAAAATATGCTCAAAGAACCATGCTTGCCCATACCTTAAGCCATGCTTTGAACCATACCTAGCCATACCCAAAGCCATACCATGCAAAGAGATATTTTTCTCTTCCTTTTCCCCATGAAAGCCATCAGCCTCCTCCTCCATTTCCACCTCCATGTGTTGCATTTTTTCTATAAATAGGCATCAAGGAAAGCTTGTAACATTTGCTCATTTTCACAACTTTAAAACTTTCTTTCTCAAACTCAAAGAATTCTTCTTCTTCTTCATTCTTCCAAGAACCACCATCCTTCACCATTTCCTAAACACAAACCACTACACAACCACCATAAATATTCCTCTAAACACATAACCTCTCCATTTCCAAGATCAGAACCCAAGACAAACATTTCTTTCCTTTTCCTATTGGCCGAAACCATCATCAACACCAAGAAAGAAATTGTTCTTCTCATCTCACTCCAAGACCAAACTTTCCTCTTTGAAAAGAAAAACATCTTTGGTAGGGAGTTGTTTTAAAGTTTACTATTCTTTTCTCTTGTATTACTCTTGGTTTAAGATGTTGTAATGTTAAATCTTCCTTCCTCCTTCACATTTTTGGTTCTTTATTTCTTTTTTTCTTCTCTATTTTTCGGCCTTGATGGCCTACATAATGAAGAAACCATGGCTTGATGATGAGGATCTTGGGTGTTGGTTACAAAACCATCATTTATTTGACCTCTAAAGCTTAAAGGTTTCACTTTTAAAAGTTTTTAGCAAATGAAAATATTATGTTAAATGGTAGTTTTGGGCCTAGGACTCAAAGATATAAAAGGAATGCATTCATGTTTATATTTCAAGTCCTTGCATGGCATATTTATATTTAAGCCTTGTATTTTATGTTTACATTTATGTTATCACTTAAATAATTAACTCGAAGCCTACCTATTTCAACCTTAAAGTTGATTGTTGATTTATAGTAAATACTCTAAGGGGCCTAGAGCACTAAAATAAAGAATTGAACTTGCATTCATATTACATTTCCTTGCTTAGCATGTTTAATTTTCAAGCCATCACTTAAACTTGAAGATTAAAACAAAAGCTTGCATTTTCATATCACTTAAATAATTAACTCGAAACCTACTTATTTCAACCTTAAAGTTGATTGTTGATTTAGTAAATACTATTAAGGGGCTTAGAGCATTAAAATAAAGAATTGAACTTACATTCATGTTTACATTTCTTGTCTAGCATATTTATTTTTAAGTCATCACCTAAACTTAAAGATTTAGAACTAGAGCTTGCATCCTCATATTTAAATTCAAAGCTTTGCATAGCATATTTATGTTTTCTTGCCATCTCCCTATAATGACAAGATTAAAAATGAAGCTTGCATTGCACGTTTAAAATTATGCCATTACTTGATTAAACAGGTGCTCAAGACTCACCATTCCAATTTACATGGGAAACTTTGACTCATGGAATATATATATATATATATATATATATATATATATATATATATATATAAATAAAGACATCCTTTATTAAGCTCCTTAATTTTTGTTACTAATCTAAGGTTACCTATTGTGATAAGGATACAAATCAGTTATAAAGAAAGTGAAATGGATTGGCAACTTTAAATGTTTGTGTGTTGATGATTAACGACGTTATGATTATGTGAACATATGCAAAAGATGTTAATGTGACTTAATAGATGACATGAGAATAGTGTGTCATGGAAAGGCTATGTTTAGTTGAGTGAGATGCATAAGAAAAATATATGAATATGATATGTTTGAGGAAATATGTGATATTAAGGATTTACATGTTTAGTTATTTGATTGTTAATAGATATGGCATGATATAATTTTACTTGTAATATTTTAAAGTTGCATAGGTTCAAAAGAGCATGAGAAAAGTACATGATATGGTTATGGCCTTACATCTTAAAACATAATGTGCAAATATAAAGGTGACATAATAATATATGGAAATGATCCTCTAGACTCCCGAATTAAAGGTTATGAGAAGTGATCCAATAAGGAAGTGATCCTTTAGACTCCCGAATTAAAGGTTATGAAAGGTGATCCTATTGCCCCTATCTTGCACTCTAAGAGTGGTGTTAACTTATCATAGGATAAGATTATGCTAGTGATGACTAGTGAGGTATGAGCTCATAACCTAGAACTCTAAGAGGCGAGGAAATAGGGTGGCCCTAAATGAGAAAAAGAATTAATCTAAGTCACCTAAAAGATAAGTAAAAGAAAGTCATGTTATAATTGTTATGATCTATGAGCATCTCTTATGATTGGAATTGAGTATATCATGACTTGCATTGCCATGCATTTCATAATGAAGTATGTTGCATTCATAATATCCAAGATGCATACTAAAATAAATGGGCCTCAGTAAATGTACTTTAGAACTTTAAAAATTGAATCTTATGCATGTTCACCTTTACAAAGAATCCGAGGTTCCTGAGAGACGTAGATGATGACACCAAGATAGGAGAATACCTTCCTAAGATTCTTTGCTAAGTTTCTGACTCCCTCTATTTTCTTTCCTTCACGTCTTCAGAGGACGATGGCAGCCTTCGTGATTTACGTTGACGTGCCAACATACGAGTTTCATTTGACGCCACACAGTCGTCCTGTAACACCCTAACTTTCACCTCACACGCTCGAGTCGCATTTTGGCTAGTTATTAGTTGTTACGCCTTTGTTTCAGAACTTGACTTATCTTTCTTTAAAATACGGGTAATAAAATATGACTAGATTTTTCTTTTGAACATAAAGCTTAAAATGTGAGCCGCATGTGCGCACACATAATGATTTAATACACGTAAGACATAGCAATCATATACACGTCATCATAGCATCCATAATCAAATCATAGAATAATCACAAAACTAATCATATTATCATGCCATAGACATACATAACAAGGTGTCATATAAACACAAGGACACCTTAAGATACTAAATGCATCGAGCAAGCTTAGCGTATACAAGCCTAGCACAAAACATGACTATAACAAAACTAGGCTAGCCTCCACGCTTCCGCTGCGCCTGCTCACGGCTAGATGATGTCGTTCCTATGCCCACGCCTCAAGGAAGATCATGACGATCTCATCACTCATGTCTAGAGGCGACACGGAAGAAAGGAAAAGGGATGAGAAATCTATATAAGATTCTCAGTCAGGCTTCCGAACTCTAACAGAAATGTCGTCGTCGTCGCCCAGCCACTCGATTTATTATGAAAGGGGTGTGCATACATAAGATTCAGTTTTACATTCTCAAGTTCTTTTTATCCGAAGTGGATGTCTTTTAGCATGGGTCTTAATGACATGAATGCAACAGCTATCTCATGTATGCATGGCAATAATCACATAACTAAATGCACTAATAGAACCATGAAATGACATATGCATATGCTTCTTTTACTTTATCATAATCAAGCTCTTGAGTTCCTTTCTTTTTACTTTTCCACCCTCATCATGGTCACCAAAATCCACTTAACTTGCGCAGATGATTTTCACATGGTCACCAAAACTCCAAATACACCCATCGCCTAGGAATTGAGCTCAATCCTAACTAGTCGTCACTAGATTTCATATGGGGCAAAAGAGGGGAATCTCATCTTTTCTCGGATACACCGTACAACCCTTAACTCGGGAAGTCATAATGGGATCATTTCCTCATTGACATATCTCTTTTCTTGGATCACCCGTACAACCCTTAACTTGAGAAGTCATAATGGGATCATTTCCACATTAGCATATTATGTATGGATGCAATATGAGCATAAAATCATAGAACACCATACCACATACTTATCATGTCTAATGCAAATTTCATAATCATATCATATACTTTTCTCATGCTCTTTAAACATATGCAACTTTATAATAATTCAAGTATCTTCCATCATGCCACATGCATCTCGGATAAATAATCACACAAGACTTCGTTACAATCAAAACACTCATTTTTGCACATATAGGGTCCTGGTAATCGATTACACATGCTAGTAATCGATTACCAGAACAAAACTTGGTTCTGGAAAGAAGAACAACAGAGTAATCGATTACATGAACTAGTAATAGATTATGAAGTTCAAGGTTCTGGGATTACGAAGAACACCTTGGGTAATCGATTACATAATGGTAATCGTACCAGAGCCTAAAATCTTAGAAAATGCACCCTGGTAATCGATTACATAGGCCAGTAATCGATTACCAAATCCCGATTTTAAAGAAGCAAGGTTTTTAACACATTTGCAGATATCCTTTATCTTCAAAACCATTTTATAACATCTATCTAAAATCCTTTTGAAATCATTTTCACCTTTTCGCAAATTAAAACAACACTGTATCTAACATCTTAAAGTAAGCTTTAGAGTTCTTAGCACCAAGACCTCAAAGAAGTCTTATGGTTTGAACATCATCATCAAGCTCAAGAAAATGGATTCAAACGATAAACATCCACACAAACATAAAGAGAACTACTCATATTCTTTATTTTATTGCTCATAAGCTCCTATCTAGAGTAAACTCTAGACGGCCGACCAACTTTAAGGTTGGCGAAGGTAAGCTTAGAGCTATTTGAAAACATGTGATTAAGTTTTTTAAACAAAACCTTTAGTGAGCTACTTAACACATTTATCAAACTTTGTCCAGGAACGACACTTTAATAAAGCGAGAAAGGAACTTGGAAAACAAGTGAAACCTTCAAGCTTTAAGGTCAAACATGTGATGGTTTTGCAACCAACACCCAAGATCCTCATCATCAAGCCATGGTTCCATCCTTTTCTAGGCCATGAGGCCGAATCATAGAAGGAGAAAAGGAAAAGGAAAACCGAAATGAAAAGGAAGAAAGATCATCCAAACATCATTTTACATCAAGAACAAAACTTAACAAAGCAAGGAAATAATTTAAAGACAACTCCCTACCAAGTGATGAAGAGGAAAGCTTGTTTCTTGAAGATGAGAAGAAAATCCCCTTGGAGCTTCAAGGGAAGGATTTCGGCCAGAGAGACAAGGAAGAGAGCTTGATCCTTTGCTTGAAATAAGGAGCTAAAAATCTTCTCTTGGTGCTTGATGATTTTCGGCCAAGAGAAAGGAAGAGGAGAGGTTGTGTTTTAAGAGAATGAAGAAGAGAAAGAGACTTCTTTGAAGCTAAACTTGGAAAATGAACAAAATGCAACCAAGTTCATCCAAGCATGGTATTTATAGAGGAATTGCCACCATGTGGCTGATTAGGGGAGGGAGGTCTTGGCCTCTTGTTCCATGAGGTGAGAGAATTACTCCATGGAGGCATGGTGAGGCATGGTGGAAAGCATGGGCAAGGCATGGGCAAGGCATGACTCTTTTTGTGTGTAAAATAAATCAACATGTGGGGAAAATGGGGGGGAAGATTTTCGGCCAGCATCATGAGCCAAAGAGGGAGGAAATTTGTTTAATCTAATTGTGGTCTAAAGGTGTGTTTAGGTGTGTCTTTGATTAGGCTTTTGATTAGGGTTTGTAAGCAAGTGTTTAGGTGAGAAAATTGGTAATTAAGGTGGTTCAAGACAAGATTAAGGGAGTCATCTTACTAGATTAACAAATCAAAACTCTTTTTAAACCAAATTAAATCAGACACAATTCCTTGATTTAAGGAATTTGAGAGAGAAAACACTATTCAAGATTCCATGACTAGGAAATCTTGAATGGAAGAATGAAATTAAGTTTAACTAAGCAATCTTAGGTTCTAATCATCCTTAATAAATTATTTTGACTCTAGATTAATTATCAAAATTAATTAATCTTCAATTAGAGCCTAATATTGCTTAGGTTTCGCTAATCGCGTCATTAAGCTCAAAATGCCCAAGACTAGGGGCAAAACGGTAATTTTCACAAAAACTACCCGGGGCAGGGCTTAACCAGTTACTAAACATAGCTTGAAAACATCATTTAAAACCTTTTGGTGAAGTTGAGCTAAGGACACGTAAAATGGGGTTAAGAAAAGCCGCAAGTGTTTTGATAATTTCGCGCGTCAGAACTTAAAAATGAGATTCTTCTCTCTATTACAACACACATAATCCCCTATTATCATGAAAAAAATTCCCTTGAGGATGGCCACAACTCATTTCCTGGTAAAATGACTTTAGGCATTTCGGTCATTTGAACATAGGAAAAAAGGTGTTACACGTACCACTTTGTGGGTCGTTGTTCGTGCGCATGTTCATGTTTCTTGATCGCTTTGCCCAGCTAGTTACCAGTTTCCAATTCACTGACGACCTCTCTTCGAGCGCACACGCCCAGGAGGAGAGTGTAAGGGTCGTCCCCATGTGATTCGCCGTCCGCACCTACCCGGAGTATGTTCCCGTTCACCCCGATTTCTCGACTGACCTCTGAGCAGACATCCCATGAGGGTTCCTCCCACGTACCCTAGAGCTAGGTAGTGAGGACATTGTGACGCGCCACTTGAGGAAGGGTGAGGATGGTGCCCCTTCAAGGAGCATATGCCCGACCCACTCACCGCTTGTCCACCACGGCCGCATTAGCTTTGTGGATTTGGTATGTACCTCCTTAAGAGGGGAGTAAAGCTGGCAGCTGACTTTAGTGCACACACACCCGTACATGTTTAGGATAGCCTTTTATTGCTTTTAGAGGTTATCTATTTTTAGATGCACTATTATAGATGGAAGATTCTGATGTATTTTCTTTATGTTATGCATGGATGTATTTAACGCTCCTATGTGTATCTGGTGTATGGATTAACTATTTATATGTCTATCTATGATGTTCTTTCATTTATGGTTTTATGTTTCTGATGCTATGTCATGATTTTCCCTTATTATTTATTTCGAGGCAACGATGTAGTTTACTTTATGCGTACTTATGGCTCAAGTTTTTTATTTGTTCAAAGAAAAAATTTTACCCATATTTTCCTAAGTATTTTCTAAAACTAGGATTAAGAACTAAGACAAAAGAGTAATAACTAATAATTAGCTTGAATACATTCTACGTGTATTAAGTTAAATATTAGGGTGTTACATTTTACACCATCCCTTTGGCACCTTAGAGGTCACATGCATAGGCTCACACTACATGCACTATATTGACATGCTTGACATTGACTTTATTTTGTATTGCATGCTTGATAGATTCACTGTGTTGTTTGGATTGAGTACATGCACTTTTACCTATGAGATATTGAGCCTCTTTGATTGGACTATCATGTGCCATGCTTATTTGTTCATGTGTATTTCCCTTTTGGATTTGCATTCTAGAACTTGCTTAGGGTCTTGTTTGAAGATATGTTTTCATGTGCATGCTTGAATATGATTGAGGTATTTTTCTTGTTTTTTAGCCCCTTGCCTATATAGCCAACCTTTGCATGTTACCATTGTTTAACCTTTGAGCCTTATTGTCACTTCTTTTGTTTTAGCACATCCTTACCCAAAAGTGAAAAACCATGAAAATTCCTAACCTTTTAGGCTTAGGAGAGCATTTGTACAAATTCTTATTTGTGCTTGAGCATAAGTGTGGGGGAGAGCATGAGGACATGCCCCAATTTAAGTGTAGGAAAGGAATAATGTGTACTCAAAATTCAGCAAGTGGCATACTAAGAAAAAAAAGTAAGGTTGATTGAAAAAAAAATTCTGAAAAAGTTTGGTTGAATATGTGCCACATTGCAAAAGAAAGGCCTATAATTGTGTTAATTTGGACAAAGTGTACCCTTTGGAACTTGTGCTCTTGGTGTATACATTTGCTCTTCTTTGACTTGAGGTTTAGCTCATTGGCCTATATATTTATCCACCTTTACCTAAGCCCCATTGCAACCAAAGGTATGTCTTCTTGATTCAGTATGCATGTGTGTGTGACAAAATGAAGAATAAGACCCATAACAAGCTTATGGTAATGCATTTTCAATTGAAGTGATTGAGTGTACATCATAACCCAAAACACTTGAGTGAATGAGTGGCAAACTCTGACCTTGGTAGGATTTTTGTACTTGATCCATGCATCATATGTGAATTCTACTCTGTGTGCTATTTTCTTGTTCATGCCTGGCTTGTTATAATTCTCTTGATTGTTGGTGTGAAAGCTTACTGGATGTCTCTAGGTTTATTAGATTGGTGTATTGTCAATTATCTTCATGCATTATGCATTTTTAGTTTTAGGATGTTATGAAAATAAGCTTTGCCTAAAACTCTCTGAGAACACTTCAAGGATATGGAAACGAGAATGATCTTGGAAGATTGTTAACTGATAAGAGGTATTTATGTCACTTATCTTGCTACCAAACCTTAGCTTTTTGCATGAGTTTTCCTGAGTTATTGATGCAATTAATAAGGATTTTGATTTACTCCTCATTGTGTGATTTAAATAGAATTATTGACTTTTGTATTGATTTTGGAATAAATTGTAATTACACCCTATTGCGTGTGACTTGTCTCTTTGAGTATGGTTTTGTGCACAGGAGCTTTGGATCAAATGCAAAATATCAAGAACAAGGTTGCTAATGTTCTGATTTTGTCCAACTTGACCTCCAGTTAGTATTTTCAATATCTGAGCTACAGATGTCCGATTGAGGTGATTTTGGTGGAGTTAGAAAGCTTATTCAAAGGGATACAATCGCTATTTCTAGTGCTAAGGACAGATTCAGATGTTTATTGGGCAAAAATGACCAAATACATGAAGACATCAATTCTCTAGGCAAGGCGCTCAACAGAACCCAAAAATAAGTGTTTTTATGGGCATAGCTCATGGTGAGCGCTTTAGTGCTCATGCGATTACGCAGAACAGGTCGTTAAATCAGTTTTGGGCCTATTTTGGCCCAATTTTAGAGGCGGTATTTAAGAGATTGTTACAGACTTTTACCCTAGTTTTTACTCATTTTAGGTTGTCACTGTAGTTTCTATTATTCTATCTCTATATCTCTCTTATTTCTCTTCTCTTTCTCTCTAAGGGTTCCATTGGTGAAGGTGTTTTATCTTGGAGATTGTGGCAACGATTGTTGCTAATATTTCAGGTTCTCTATTATTTTAATTGTTGTAATCCTCTAGAGATGGAGGAGTAAATTTCTTTACTAGTGTAAGGGTTTCGGATGGATTGGAATGATATTTGAGACCGTTGTTTATATTGAATGCATTGGTTTTCTTAATGTTCTGCAGTTTCTCTTTCTTTAATTATTGTGGTGATTGTTATAATCTTTATTGGGATAACTAAATTGGCAATCGTCGTTTAGGGAAACCCTTTGGGCATAAATTGATAGATCTATTAGTTTATGTTTGAGGGAGAACACTAGAATTAACTTTCATATTGGTGGTTAGGCTATAGCAATTGGCTCATTAAATTGATGTGATTTCTAAATAAATTGACGATCTTCGTTTATTAGCTATTTGTATTGATCATATTCTTGAGGTCGATTGATCACTAGTAGAATTGCCGGTAATTTATTACCAATAGCCACCAATAGGTTTAATATTTGGTCAATGATAATTAATTTCCAATCCTAGGAATACCTTGCACTAGTGCCTTCTCTATTGTTGCTATTATCTTTCAATTTAAATTAGTTACTTTAATTCTCAAAACCCAAAAATTTTCCCAACTAAGTATTGAAGTCTCCTTGACAGACGACCTAGGTTGTGCCCTTTACTACATTTTTTGTGCAACTTAGCACTTTATAAATTTTAATTTATTTGTGAGTCGCGCAGCTCACATCATTAATAGAGAAGAAAAGTTGTGGAATGCATTAGCTTTCTTGTTATTTCATTGCCTTTAATAAATCTGATACAAGCCTTATATATAGGCATTACAATCAGCACAGCAACAACAACAACTTTTGTTATAAGAGGTAACATAATATAACTAACTTCCTAAAGCTAAAGTCTCAAGCCATTATTAACAATTTCTCCACATTGGCTTGACTTTATGCTAAACAACATGTAAGATCTTCAAAGTATTTAAACTTGGGTCCTGGTAATGCTTTTGTAAGAGCATTTGCTGGATTGTCATCTATGCTGATCTTTTCAGAATCACCTCTCCATTTACAACAACATCCCTCACAAAATGAAGCTTGACATCGATGTGTTTGGTTCTTTCATGGTAAACCTGATTCTTAGCCAAGTGTATCCCATTTTGACTATCACAAAACACTTTTGGAATTGATCTTCTCCTTCAAACTCTTCCATTCCTTTTATCCAAATTGCTTCCTTTATTGCTTCAGTAACTACAATAAATTCAACTTCAATGGTGGATAAAGAAACTACATGTTGAAGGTTGCACTTCCAGCTAACAATGTTGCAGAACTGGAACACATAACCTGTCAAGGACCTTCCTGGAATCCAAACAACTAGCATAATCCGAATCCACAAATCCAATGACATTAAGCACTGCTATCATGCCTCAAATACATCAAACCGACTTCAAATGTTCCTTTCAGAATCTCTGAAAATCCATTCCATAGCCTCCCAATGCAGTTCCTGGCTTCCCCATGTATCTACTTACCAGACTCATGGTATAAGCCAAATAAAGTCTAGTGCAAATCATTGCATACATCACACTACCTCCTGCATTTGCATATGGAATCTTTTGCATATAAGTTCTTCTTCTTCTATCTTGGGTGAATTCTCTTGAGAGAGTTTGAAGTGTTGTGCCATAGGAGTCATCATTGCCTTTGATTTATCCATTTTGAACTTCTTCAAAAATTTAGCTATATAGCCCTTCTGATTAATGAACAATGTTCCTTTGCATCTGTCCCTTGTGATCTGCATACCCAGGATTTTACTAGCAGCCCCCATATTCTTTATTTTAAATTCACTTTCAAGCATTACTTTCACCTTCTCAATTTCAGTTTCCTGTTGCAAGCAACCAGCATGGCATCTACATATAGAAGAAGGTAGATAAGGCTCCAAGCCTCAAGTGTTCTTCAAGTAGACACAACCATCATACTCACACCTTTTAAAACCATTCTTCACAATTAATGTATCAAATCTTTTGTACCATTGCCTAGGGGATTGTTTAAGGCCATAGAGTGACCTTTTTAACAAGCAAACCTTCTCTTGTTCACCCTTCTTGATGAAACCTTCTGGTTGAGTCATATGAATTTACTCATCAAGCTCTCCATGTAACACCCTAATATTTAATCTAACAAGCCTATAACATATTGAGATTAATTATTAGTTATTACTCTTTTGATCCATTCTTTAAGTTCATTTTATCAAAATACTTAGCGGAAAATATAGGTAAAATTTTTCGTTTTGAAACATAAAACAAAACGTGAGCCATACGCGTGCGTGCTACATAAACGAATGCTAAGAGCCATCAAAGTAAACGAGAAATATGCACATACATGAATAAAGCACAACATTCATGAATATAAAACGAACTTTATATTACATAACACAAATAACATGGTTCTTAATATCCAGGAATTAAACGGACGGAGTCACACCCATAGTGGCTGAGCTTCGATACATAAATAACATAAAGAAATAAAAGCAGGAAATACATGGGAATCTCAAAATACTATATACCGGCTACCGTTTCCCTTCCCTCGACCTAAGAGCGCTCCTCCATAAGCTATCCCCATCAAAAGATGCAGCAAAAGGGGATTCTCACGACAACCCAGCACACGTAGGGGTCCTCCATCACGATTCCTGGCGGGCTGGTCTTCCTCCATGGGTGGTACATACCCAATGAACTGGGCAAGCTCCTCGGGTGAGTGGGGCGGAAAGGGGGACGGACATGACCTCCTCGGCGTGGACGCATCTCGGACGTCGCGCTAGCCTCTTCCTCATCACGTGTCTTCACTACCCCTCCTGGTGTCCATGTGGGCCATAGGGCAGATCCTCGAGTAGATGTGGGTGGGGGAGTCCTCAGATGGGTCAATCTCGAACGCCTCGAGCGGGGAACATACTCGGGGTAATCACGTACCGCCAAAGGGAGAGGGCGAGCACGTTGAGTCTGCTTGTCGCAGGGGTGAGTACGCTCATAGATCAAATCATCACCATGGGGGGAGTAGGAGTAAATTGGAAGCTGAAACTGGATGAGCAAAGGGGCATCCCATGTATGCAAAAAAGCGTATCGCACAACGACCCTCGAAGTGGTAAGAGAGGTAGTCCGGATCGTAGTGAACCTCCCAACTGGCGTATCAATGAAGATCATGAACGTGGCCATGGTCCTCTGAAGACATGACGAAAAAGAAAGATAGAGGGAGTGAGAATCTTAATAAAGAAACTCAGGGAAACCTCATATCCTAGTGTCATCTTATACGTCCTCAGAACCTCGGGTTTTCTTAATAAGAAGTGAACGGGCATAAGGTCTCAATTTTAGAGTTCTAAAGTGTAATTCTCTGAAGCCCATTCATTTTAATATGCATCTTGGTTATGAATCCAACATACTTCATTATGAAATGCATGTCCATACCTCATGCAGGATAGTTTAGAAAACATAAACATAGCAACATATCTCAACATAACTTATTTTAGGTGACTTAATCTTTTCATTCTCTTTTTTCTTAGGGGCCACCCTAATACTCTCCTTTTGAGAGTTCTAGGTTATGAGCTCATACCTGACTAGTCGTCACTAGCGTATACTTATCCTTTTTGATAAGTTAAAGTCCAGACTTAAAAGTACGGGTTATAGGGCAAGATCACATTTTCATCACCTATAGTTTGATGAGTCCAAATGATCATTTTCTCATGTTTTAAGTCACCTTAAGTCTTAGCATGTTATAACAAGATGCAATACATAACTCATAATTATCATAAAGCATATCATGTTAAGACGCAAGACATAATCATATCATGTACTTTACTTTTGCTCACATGCAACTTTACAATATTTCAAGTGACATCAATCATGCCATATGCATTCCAAAATAAATAATTATGTAAGATCTCAATATCACATAAGCATTCACATCATAAATTCATTCTATCATACTTAAAGCACTTTTACTTGCACATTTGAAGTCCTGGTAATCGATTACAGGTGGTAATCGATTACTAGAACCAAAACTCATCCAGAAGTCAAAAGGGTATCCTGGTAATCAATTACATGGGTATGGTAATCAATTCCTGGAACCAAAATCTCATTCTAGACACGAAGAACATCAGGGTAATCGATTACACAAACTAGTAATCGATTACTAAGACTAAAACTTGGTTCTGGGTACGAAGGACACCCTTTGTAATCGATTACATAGTATGGTAATCGATTACTCAAGGCAAAAATCTTTCAAACGACCATCTTGGTAATCGATTACATAGGCTGGTAATCAAATACCAGAATCAGGATTTTTAAGAGAATAAGGTTTTTAACACATTTCAGGTACCCTTCCACCTAAGAATCATTTTTCAACCTCTTTCACAAATCCTCTTTGAAATCATTTGCATATTTTTGCAAATCTAAAATAATATTGCACCATGAGTAAGGTACATCAAATAGCTATGGTTAAAGTTTCCATTTGGGGTTTCAAGGGCAAGTCTTTGAGCTCTAGAAACTTAAATGATAACACAAAATCATGCTATGTAAGTCTTATTTTAACTCTTTACTATTCTTAAGTAATGGCTAGATCCTTAAGTATGCTAAACAGAATTATGAACATGAATACAAGTTCAATTCTTTATTTTAGTGCTCTAGGCCCCTTAGAGTATTTACTCTAAATCACATTTCAACTTTGAGGTTGAAATAGGCAGGCTTTGAGATTAAACATTTAGGTGGTAATGCATGCTCTTGTTTTAACCTTTAAGCTTAAGTGATAACTTGAAAATAAATATGTTAGGCAAGGAAACATAACCATGAGTGCAAGTTCAATTCTTTATTTTCCCTCAAGCCCCTTAGAGTATTTACTCTAAATCACATTTCAACTTTAAGGTTGAAATAGGCGGGCTTCGAGTTTATTTATTTAAATGTGTAACACCCAGAATTTCAGATACAAATGAGCTGAAATGCCCTGAGGTCGTTTTATCCAGAAAACGAGGATCGTCGTCCTGGCCATCCTCGAGGGGATGTTTTTTGTGATGATAGGGGATTGTGTATGTTATGTGCGGTAATGAAAAGAATCTCATTTTTGAGTTTCAAAGCGGGAAATTACCAAAATGCCCAAGTTGTTTAACCTCATTACGTCCGGTTGAACATGGACTTCACCAAAAGGTTTTAAATGATGTTTTTAAGTAATGTTTTATGTCGGGGTAAGCCGGCCCGGGCAGTTTTAGTGAAAAATTACCGTTTTACCCCTGGCTACATGCATTTTGGGCCGAACGACATGATTAGCGAAACCTAAGCAATATTAGGCTCTAATTAAAAATTAGTAAATTCTAATTACTAATCTAGAGTCAAAATAATTAATTGAGGTTAATTAGAACCTAAGATTGCTTAGAGAAACTCAAAATCCTTTTCTTGATTTTAAGACATTATGTCACATTTTCATAAACGTAATTTCTTCTCCAATTCCTTAAATTAAGGAATTGTACCATACCTCATTTGACTAAGAAAATGAATTTAATTTGTTAATCTAGCAAGATCACTCCCTAATCAAGTCTTGAACCACCTTAATTAGCCATTTTATCACCTAAACACTTGCTTACAAATGCCTAATCAAAAGCCTAATCAAAGACACACCTAAACACATCATTAAAACACAATTACATGGACAAATTATCCTCCCCCTTGGCTGCCCAAATCTGACCGAAAATCCTCCCCCATTTTCCCACATGTTGATTTATTTTTACACACAAAAATGTCCATGCTTTGCCCATACCTTGCCCATGCTTTCCACCATGACTCACCATGCCTGATGGAGCCAATTCTCTCACCTCATGGAACATGAGGCCAAGCTTCCTCCCAAATCAGCCACAATGTTCCATTTCCTCTATAAATACCATGCTTGTATGAACTTGGTTGCATTTTGTTCATTTGCCAAGATTAGCTTCAAAGAGTAATCTTGAGTTCTTCTTTCTCTCAAGACTCAAGAGTTCCTTTCCTTTTCTTCATCTCTTCAAGCTCACAAAGAAAACATCTCATCTTCCTTTCCTCCTTGCCTTGGCCAAAATCCCAAGTCCACCATTGGAAGGAAGTTTTCCTCTCAAAGCTTCAAGAAGAAGTTGCTTTCTTATCTTCAAGAACCAAGCTTTCCTCTTCACCACTAGGTAGGGAGTTTTCTTTCAAAGTTCTTTCTTTTCCCTGGCCTTCAAGGCCATTGATGATGTTTCATGATAGCTTGATGATGAGAGTTCTAGATGATGACTATGAGTTCATCACAAAGAAACCTCTAAAACTTGGTCTTGGACCCTTTTGTTATGTAAAGTTTGATGTAAATGTTAAGTAGATCACTAAAAGTTGTTTGAAGAACTTAATCACATGTTTTCAAAAAACTCTAAGCTTACCCTTAAAGTTAGTCGGCCGTTCTAGAATCCACACTAGATTGGAGCCTATGAGCAATAAAATAAAGAATATGAAGTAGTTCTCTTTTATGTTTGTTTGATAAGTGTTGAGATTTATTTCTTAGTTATATTACAATGTTGGTTTTCATTTGTGAAAATATGATGATGATTTCAAAGAGTTTTTAGAAAGGTGTGATAAAGTGGTTTTGGAAAGGAAGGATACCTAAAAATGTGTTAGAAACCTTAGTTTTTCGAAATATGGGATTCTGGTAATCAATTCCTGGGATATGTAATTGATTACCAGGAAGCAATTTATGAGATTCTGGGTTCTAGTAATCGATTACCAAGAGGTGTAATCAATTACTAAGGGTGTTCTTCGCGCCCAGAACCTGTTGGAACTCTAGTAATCGATTACCATTTTATGTAATCGATTACAATGATGTTCTTCATTTCCCAAAAATGAGTTTTGTCTCTAGTAATCAATTACCAGCACCTAATCGATTACCAGGACCTAAATGTGCCAAAAATGAGTGTTTTGATTTTAATGGGATGAACCTATGATATGGATGCTTATATGATGTTGCCTTTTTACATGATTACTTAATGGGAATGTATATGATATGATGAAATGAAATTATGATGAGATTGCCTATGTGTATTAAAGTCTTACTTGATTATTTACTTGAAATGTTATAAAGTTGCATATGAGAAAAGTATATGATATGTTTTAAAATGACTCCATGCTCATGTTGCATAAATGATATGTTAATGTAAAAATGATATGCCGAAACGCATTTCTCCCGCTACGGAGGAGAAAGTAAACCCGTGGGGAGTATGGATGTCCATCCAGAAGCGGACAAAGTCACTGGTCTTAACCAATTGATGTGTTTCGAAGAAAGAAAAGAGATAAAGCTAATGTGGAAATGATCCCATTATGACATCCCGAGTTAAGGGTTGTACAGGGTGATCCAAGAAAGAGATGAGATTTCCCCTCTATGTTTCCCCATTTAAATCTAGCGACGGCTAGTTAGGATTGAGCTCATTCCTAGGCGATATGTGATTCGGAGTGTCAATTATGAGTTTTAAATCGCCGGGGCCAATATGATGGTTGGATGACGGCGATGAGTATAAGGTTGGGAAAAGTTATGAAAGAAACTCTAAGAGTTCGAGTATGATAAAGTAAAGAAAGCACATGCATATATTTCATTATTACTTGAGTGATGTGTTATTTACTTATGCCGTTATGCACGAAGTATTGCCATGCATACATAGAATATCTGTTGCATTCATGTCATTAAGACCCATGCTAAAAGACACCCACTTCGGATAAAAAGAACTTGAGAAATGTAAAATTGAATCTTATGCATGCACACCCCTTTCATAATAAGACCGAAGTGGCTGGGGCGACGACAATGACACTTGTGTTAGAGTCGGGAAGCTATCCTGAGAATCTTATATAGATTTCTCATCCCTTTTTCTTTCTTCCGTGTCGTCTCCAGAGGTGAGTGATGTGGATGTTCGTGATCCCCTATGAGGCGCAAGCATAGGAACAACATCATCTAGTCGGATCAGAGGCGCAGCGGAAACGTGAAGGCTAGCCTAGTTTTGTTATAGTTATGTTTTGCGCTAGGCATGTATACGTAAATCTTGCTTTATGCATTTAGTATCTTAAAGGTGCCCTTGTGTTTATAGGACACCTTTGTTATGTATGTCTATGGTATGATAATATAATTAGTATTGTGTTTATTCTATGATCTATTCATGAATGCTATGATGACGTGTATATGATTGTTATGCTTTACGTGTATTAGTCGGTATCTATGCGCACGCACGGCTCGCAATTTTAAGCATTATGTTCAAAAGAAAAATTTAGTCATATTTCATTACCCGTATTTTAAATAAAGATAAGTCAAGTTCTGAAACAAATGCGTAACATCTAATAACTAGCCGAAATGCGACTCGAGCGTGTAAGGTGAAAGTTAGGGTGTTACAAAATGACAATGTAAACATGGGAATGTAAAGCTCAAACATAAATATGTAATGCAAGAACTTGAGATCTAAATTTGAATGCACTTCTTTAAGTCCTAAGCTCAAGATTACCACTTGAACCACATAACATTATCATTTGCTAAAAACTCTTAAAAAGGTGAAACCTTCAAACTGTAGAGGTCAAATAAGTGATGGTTTTGCAACCAACACCCAAGATCCTCATCATCAAGCCATGGTTCCTTCATCATATAGGCCATAAGGCTGAAATCAATGGAAAAGAAAAGGAGAAGAAGAAACCGAAATAATAAAGGAAGATTTCAACATTGTAACATCTTAAAACAAAGAAAAGAAAAGAAAACTTTAAAACATCTCCCTACCAAAGATACTTTTCTTTTACAAAGATGGAAGCTTGGTCTTGAGATGAGATGAGAAGAACAAACTCTTCTTGAAGCTTGAGAATGAATTCGACCAAGGGAAGGAAAAAGGAAAGAAAGGTTTGTCTTGGTTTCTTGAGTCTTGGGAATGGAATGGTTATGTGTTTAAAGGAAGGCTTATGGTGTTTGTGTTTAGGAAATGGTGGAGGATGATGATTCTTTGAAAGGATGAAGACGGAGTAGAAGAAGAACTCTTAGAACGTAGAGAAAGAAAACTTTGAGGTTATGAAAATGAGCAAAGTGTTGTAACCTTTCCTTGATGCCTATTTATAGAAAATGAATCACAATGGAGGTGAGATGATGGAGGAGTGGCACGGCCATTGGAGAGGAAAGGAAGAGAAAATATCTCTTGGCAAGGTATGATCTTGGGTATAGTTCAAGGCATGGGCAAGTATGGGTCAAGGTATGGGCATGCATGATTCTTTAAGCCTATTTTAATTGAATTTCAACATGTGATGGATGATAATGGGGAGGAGTGGCTGGTTTCATTAAGGGCTAATGGGGGAAGAAAATCTTATTTTAATGTTGGTTTATAGGTGTGTTTAGGAGTTGATTTGGTTAGACTATGGATTAGGAGTTGTAATTTGTGTTTTAGGTGAGATAATGGGTAATTAAGGTGGTTCAAGACAAGATTAAATAGTGGTTTTGCTTGATTAATGCAAATCCACCTTTATTAGAGAGGAATCTCATCATGTGACAACTTCCATGATTTAAGGAAATTGATTGAAATCTCACTATTCATGAAAATGTGACATAAAGTCTTAAATCAAGAAAAGGATTTTAAGTTTCTCTAAGCAATCTTAGGTTCTAATTAACCTCAGTTAATTATTTTGATTCTAGATTAGTAATTAGAATTTACTAATCTTCTATTAGAGCCTAATATTGCTTAGGTTTTGTTAATCGTGTCATTAGACCCAAAATGCACTTAGTCGGGGGCAAAATGGTAATTTTTTGCAAAAACCTTCCGGGGCTACCTGGGCTTAACCTGTCGTAAAACATTACTTAAAAACATAATTTAAAACCTTTGAGTGAAGTCCGGGTTCAATCGGTACTTCATTCATGTTAATTAGCCAGGGGCGTTTGGGTAATATTGCGCATCGGAACTAAAAAATGAGATTCTTCTCCTATTAACACACATAACACATATAATCCCCTACCATCATCAAAACGTCCCTTGAGGATTAGAGCTGGGTATACGGACCGCGATCCGTGGACCAACCGGTTATTCGCAACCCGCACGAAAATTGGCCAGAAAATTTTTAACCCACCAACCCGCGGACTTTTTTTATCCTCTGCCTAAACGCGGGCTGGCCTAGCCTGTGGATTTGTGGACCAGCCCGCTAGCCCGCATAGAAATTTTTTTTTTTGGTTATGGAATACTTCAGTCCATGGCTTGAAACATGTAAGCCCAAGGGACGTTTAGCCTTAGACTTTAGTAGCCCAGCCCAACATAACTAGGGTTGCTAGTTTCTTCTTAGTTTCCTTACTCTCCTAAATTCCTAAATCCTAAGTTCCTAACTCAAACGCGGTGGCTTCTCTCTTTCTCTCAAGTCTCACTCACCGTCACCCATGCCTACGCCGGCCTCTTTCGTCTCTCAATCTCAATCTCGTCCTCTCTCAACTCTCTCTCTCCTTCAACGGATTTCAACTCTCGAGTTGCCATGCTTCATCTCGTCTCTCAACCTCTCTATGGAGTGCTTCGTCTATGTCTCTCAACGTCGAGGCTCTCCAAGTCGAGGTGCTCTCTCCACGTCGAGGCTGTCGTTCCTACGCCGTCACGCCTCTTTTTCTGCCATTGCTCCGCCGTTCGCACCGCGAGAGAGACAACTTGTCCTCGTCGACAAGCTATTCCTTCTAAGACAACCTGTACGCCCCAATTTTTGTCGTTTAGAAATTACCAAAATTACTCTAGGTAATTTTTCTATAATTAGAGACCGAACAATCCTCAATAAAGGAATATAACATTAGAAGAGAGGTTAAGAGTGATTCGTAGAGTCGCAAATCCCGAATTTCTGTATGTGTAAAATGACCAAAATGCCCTGAGGTTATTTTACTCAGAAAATGAGGATCGTGGGCCCCACCCATCCTCAAGGGATGTTTTGAGAATAATAGGGGATTATTTGTGTTATGTGTGTTGATAGAGGAGAAGAATCTCAATTTTGAGTTCCGAACACGTGAAATGACCAAAACGCCCGTGCGGCTTACATCCATGTTTATGTTTATACCTTGCACAATCATATTTACTTTCGATGTTATCACTAAATTCTCAAGAATGAATAAATGAACTTGCATATTCATGTTTTAATTTCCAAGCTTGCATTTCATGTTTATGTTTCAAGTTGTCACTTAATCTTCAAAGATAATAAAGAGGATGCATCTCATATTTATTTTTTGCTCTCACTTTATTTTATAAAGGCTAAAAGAATTAATGCATGGTATGTTTATTTTATGTCATCACTTAAAGATCCTAGAGTTCAAAGACTTGCCCAAGTATCACAAGCAAAGTTGGAACCATGGTAATAAAAACTCTAAAACTTCCTTAAGATTATTAGAGTCAAAGAATTCATTATTTAAGAATTCTTGAGTTTGGAGCTTAATAAGATGTAATACGAATTCTCTTCTCCTTCACTTGTCCAGTGGACTACGCGCTCAGTTTCTTGCATATCATGTTTATAATTCCAAGTTATCACCTAAATCTCTAAAGCTCAAGACTTGCTCCTTTTATCTTAAGTAAGAATTTTAATCGTGAAGATGCTTTCAATATATAAATCGGCCTCATGATTAAGGTAGGCCTAAAGTGATTTTAAATAGCTACTGATTTAGTTCTATACTTTCTTTCAAGATTAACAAAAAGCATTAGTTTCTAAAAGAGTTTTGAGATTTGCAAGGATTTTACGGGAAACTAGTATCTTACGTACACTTAAAATGTGACTTGATGCAATTATGTGAGGTTCATGATTCAGGACTGATCTGAGTTTACTACTACTGTATGATGATGATTTAATATGTTTGAAGTTGTGATTATTATGTTTAATGATGAGGAACAATTCTATGCAGGTTAGAAGAAAAACTAGCTACATAAATAAACCGTAAAGCTAGGTTAATACTAGTCTTTGATCTCTTTAAGTTGATCCACTACCAAATCTGTTTTCGTATGATATAATTCTGCCTAAGATTGGTTAGTCACGAAAAATTTGGTAACAATTAGTATAGGATTGACCCTGAACACTAAAAATGAAACTAGCAACTAGAAAACCATAAAAGCAAGATTTCTAGAACTTTAGAGAATGAAATTTATGCATTCTGTCCAGAACCTTTAGTGGCCTTAAGAACCATATTTTATTATGTTTAGATAAGGGAGAATGATTCATAATTGGTTTAGTAATTAATTTTAGCATCATAGGGAAAGCCGGTAACGAGAAAGGGTTAAAAATGCAACTTCTAGCACACCGTAAAACCTTAAGAACAACTTACGTCTATGCTGCCCCATATAGTCTAATAATGTTCTTAAGGCTTATAATTGATGGTAATAAATCCCTTAGATGCATAATTAATTAGTTCAATAATTGAGGTTGCTGATTCTAGAGTTTTGGTTGTTTAAGAGCTTTGATAAGGATTTATGATGATGCCTCTTTGATGATTTAAATGATAAGTCTATGTAGTGATTTGATGCTTATTAAGTATTTGACGTCATTGAATGATTCCCTGACTTGCATGTTATAGTTGCTGTTGCAAACAATGAGAATGCTTGTGCATGAAATAATGAAATATTCTTTATTATTTAAAAATTTACCCATGTTGCTGGAAGAAAGTATATTCCTAAAAGTGTAATTTAGAAAGGTTCTGGCTAGAAAGACTTGGTATTTAAGCGTGTCCATTTGTGACCCACCTCTCTTTCCTAGGAATCTCCAGATGCATGAATACAGTTGGTATATATTATTAGGAATAAGACTATAAACGAGAAAATGTTATAATGATTATGAATTGAGAATTGTATTATGATATAACATGCAAAGACTTAATGGTGACTTAAACTTATAAGAAAATGATCCTTTGGACTCATCAGACTATAGGTGGTAAAAAGGTGATTCTTACCCCTAGCCCGTTCTCTCAAAAGGGTAGATTTAGGATTTTAACTTATCAAAAGGGATAAGTATATGCTAGTGACGACTAGTAAGGTATGAGCTCATAACCTAGATTACTCCCAAAAGGGTGGAGTATAGGGCGGCCCCTAAGAAAAATAATGATGATAAGATTTTTAGTCACCTAAGGCACTAAAGAAATGAAATATGTGCACCATGTCCTATGCATAGCAATTACGATATGAGGTTCTTCTGTGCATAGCATACATGAGATGATAATGAGAAATATGATGTTCTTCTATGCATATTATTACGATATGATGATGAAGAATATGATGTGTTGATAAAAGGAAAAGTTCATTATAAATATGACATGTTAAGTTTATGATGCATTATAAGACGCATGATTAAAACCGACGAACATCGTTAAAGTATATTTTCGAACTTAATAAATCAATCTTAGCATGCTCACTATTTCATAATAACCCGAGGTTCCTGAGGACAATGATGATGACACGATGCATATGAGGTGAGTATCCTCCTGAGATTCTTTTATAAGTTTCTCACTCCCTCTTCTTTTCTTTCCATCTCGTCTTCAGAAAGTGATGGTGATGTTCGTGATTCTCGTTGATGCTCTCACCTGGTAGATGTATTTGATCTGGTGAACCAGCTTATTATCCTTGAGGAACGTATCACTAAACTTTACGCGTGAGCTTGGATATCTATTCCTATCTCTGAAGTGTTATTAGCAGGTGTCATTAATGGATATTTTTCCATCCATATACTATTTGGTTTGATTGCCTACACCTAGCTTAACTCTGTTGGTAGGCAAAATATCTATGTTTTAAGTAATTATGGATGTTATATGATGGAGCCAATGTGATGTGATGTGATGTATTTAAATTCTAATATGTCTTTTTATATTCTAAATCGTTCACGTTATACGCGGCTCACATTTTCAATTATGTTTTTAAAAAAATGACTCGTAATTTCACTAAGTATTTTCAAAATATGACTAAAAGAACTGAAACAAAGAGTAAAGTCTAGTAATTAATCAGATACAACCTAGGTGTATTGGGTTAATTATTAGGGTGTTACACAACCCGATGTCCCCGACATCGAGAAGGTTCAATTCAAAGATGAGGTTTTCACTTACGTCAAGGACAATGGTTTTTTACGGTGTCCACGGTATGTGTGTTGTCAATAATCTTTTGATGGGTTGAGCAATTTCTTTCCCAAAAAAAAAATGAATAACTTGCTATGCTCTTTGATTTCTTTTCAGTGGTAATTGTCAATGATTATTTAGCTTTGCATGATGCTGAATGGATGGGGCATGTTCATAGCTTCTTAGGTCTTTCTGTTGGTCTTATTCAAGTTAGTTTCCTTTCCTGGTAATAAAATTTATTTTTGTGGTGGGCTAAGCTTGAGCTTGTGTTTTAATGATGTATGCACAATTGGGATGGTTTTAAATAATTTGTGTAGGGGTGATAATTGTATACGAATATTTTTATCAATTTATTAAATCAAAGTGAGACTCAGTTTTGAATTATTTTCTGATTTTTGCATGCAGAGGGGGATGAACTCTGAAGAGCGGAGATTCAAGTATAGATGTGACATTACATATACCAATAACCCCGTAATTACATTGATCTGTCATTTATATTGTTTCTTCTTTTTGTTGTTATAGATTTATTTATTTATTTACATTGCTTGTTTATTTTGTTCATTTTTCTCCACTCCTTGCCATAGGAACTTGGCTTTGATTATTTACGAGACAATCTTGCTAGAAATAGTGAAGATCTTGTGATGAGATGGTAATGTGTATTACTTAGACACAACTTTGAATTTCAATTCTTTATTTATTCTACTGGGAATATGATTGGGTTACTACCTATGAGTTTTGACTATACTAAAGCACGCCAAAGCCATTTCATTTTGCAATTGTTGACGAAGTGGATTCTGTCTTGATAGATGAAGGAGAAAATCCTTTGCTAATCAGTGGTGAGGTAAGCTTAACCTTCATTTTTATAGTTGCTTGCCATCATCTCCCTCAATATTCAGGTTACTGGTGTTCGAAATAATCATTTTAACTGAGTGAGTTTGATGATAGACTAATTCTCACAGGCTAGTAAAGATGCTACACGATACCCTGTTGCTGTAAAAGTAGCCGAACTGCTTATTCAGGGCATTGTGAGTTCATTCTTTTGCATTTCATTTTATGAGTTACTCAGTTTTTCTCTCTATATCCATTCTAAGGACTTGAAGTTTATGTGAACAATTCAAGAAAATAGTTTTGTACAGATTTTATTTTGTTAACAGCACTACAAAGTGGAGCTTAAAGATAATTCAGTGGAGTTGACCGAGGAAGGAATTGCTCTTGCTGAAATGGCTCTTGAAACTAATGACCTTTGGGATGAAAATGATCCATGGGCAAGGGGAATATTCATATGCTTTAAATATTTGTTGAATTAAAAAGTTATTCATTTCACATTAGTTGTTGTTCACTTGTTTTGAAATCCCAGTAGTTGCTTGACAAAAAGTAAGTGGGCATTAGCATCCTTACATCATCATTGTAGAGCAAGAAAGATATTCAAGTTCAGATGAAGAAGGCACTAATTCAAAAGTATCTAGTGGTGCTTCGGGTGGAGTCATTGAACAAAGAATAATGATTTGCAATGGTTAATAATCACAACTTTAAACATATTAAATCATCATCATACATTGATAATAAACTCAGATTAGTGACTGAATCATGAACCTTACATAATTACATAAAATCACATTTTAAGTGTACATAGAATACTAGTTTCTTATAAAATCTTTGCAAAGCCTTAAAACTCTTTTAGAAACTAATTCTTTTTTATAAACTTGAAAGAGATTATAGAACTAAATCAGTAGCTATTTAAAATTACTTTAGGCCTACCTTAATCATGAGGCCGATTTATATATTGAAAGAATCTTCACGATTAAAATTCTCACTTAAGATAAAAGGAGCAAGTCTTGAGCTTAAGAGATTTATGTGATATCTTAGAATCATAAATATGTCATGCAACCTCATTTTAATCTTGTCATTATAAGGTGATAGCTTGGAATTATAAACATAATATGCAAATTCATTTCTTTATCTTTAAGATTTAAGGTGATGACTTGGAAATTAAACATGATGCAAGAACTTGAAATATAAACATGATGCAAGAAACTGAAATGGTAGTCCGCATAGGACCAATGGAGGGAGAAGAGAATTATTATTACATCTTTTTAAGCTCAATCTCAAGACTTCTTAAAGAATGAATTCTTTAACTCCAATAATCTTAAGGAAATTCAAATTAAGCTTTAGAGTTCTAAGTTCAAGGTTAACATAAAAACATCATTCCTTAAAGTTTTGCATCAAATGGAACTTTCAAGCTTTAGAGGCCTAACTTGTGATGGATTTAAAACCCATACTCAAGGTCCTCATCATCAAGCCATCATTTCATTCCTTCTTAGGCCATTTGGCCGAATCCATTAAAGAAAAATAAGGAAAGAAAAACTGAAATTTTAAATCTTTATAAGCTAGTGAAACGTTCAAGTTTTAGAGGTCTAACTTGTGATGGCTTTGCAACCAACACTCTAGTACCTCATCATCAACCATGACCTCATCATTTTATAGGTCATAAGGCCGAAATACTCAAAAGAAAGGAGGAAGAAAACTGAATTGAAAAAGCCATAGAAAAGATTCATTTATTCAACATTTTAAGCTAGAAACATAACTTGTTTTAGCATAAAATGGACTTAGAAACAACACCCTACCTGATTTGCTTTGAAGGAAAGGAAGAGAACTTGGTTTCTTGGAGTGAAATGAAAGAAAATCTCCTTGAAAAACTGATGCCAAAGTTTCGGCCAAGGGAGAAAGAATAAGAGCTTTTGGTGTTTGTAAAAACTAGAAATGTGTAACTATGATTCAAAGCTTCTAACACGTCCTTAAGCATGCCTATTTATAGAGATTTTGAAGCTCATAAATGGACAAAAGGAGGAAGAAGGCTGGCTGAATTTCAGAGGGAACAAAGGGAGGAAAATATGGATTTTAGACAAAGTTGTATGAAATTAGGGAATTGTGTCTTATGGTGGCATTTTTGGCATTTTGTTTTAGTGTATTTTTGTGCATTTTTGTGCAATTATTCTGATGCATAATGGCATCAATAGTTTCATCCATTACGGCCCAAAGAATAGAAATTTGTGTGTTCCATGCATTATCTAGGTGTAGGTAAGGTATTCATGCAATTTAGAGAAATTACAATTAAGGGCTTTAGTGAAATAATAGGCAATTTGGGTGTTTTTGAGCAATTTTAGGTTCTAATCAATCTAAATAAATAATTGACTCTAGATCAGTAATTAGAATTTAATAAGCTTTAATTTGAGCCTAATATTGCTTAGGTTTCGTTAGACAAATCGAAAATATCAAAATTTACAAAACTTGGATAACGACGGGCAAAAATGGTAATTTTACCAAAGGAAATGGAAACCGAAACCATTAAGGGGAAAAGAAAACAAGAACCGAAAACTTGAAACAAGGAAAGGAAAGGAAACCGAAATCATACATGGTCCAAGACCAAGTTTTCAAGTTTTAGAGGTTTCATTGTGATGAACTCAAAGTCATCATCTAAAACTCTCATCATCAAGCTATCATGAAACATCATCAATGGCCTTGAAGGCCGAAAATGAAAGGGAAAAGAAAGAACTTTGAAAGAAAACTCCCTACCTAGTGGTGAAGAGGAAAGCTTGGTTCTTAAAGCAAGATGAGAAGAACAACTCCTTCCTTGATGCTTGATGAATTTCAGCCAAGAGAGGAAAGGAAGAGGAGAGGTTGTGTTTTAAGAGAATGAAGGAAAGAAAGAGACTTCTTTGAGAGAAAAGAAAGAACTCAAGATTACTCTTTGAAGCTAATCTTGGCAAATGAACAAAGTGCAACCAAGTTCATCCAAGAGTGGTATTTATAGAGGAAATGGAACCTTGTGGCTGATTTGGGAGGAAGGCTTGGCCTCATGTTCTATGAGGTGAGAGAATTGGCTCCATAAGGCATGGTGAGGTATGGTGGAAAGCATGGGCAAGGCATGGGCAAAGCATGGGTATTTTTGTGTGTAAAAATAAATCAACATGTGGGAAATGGGAAGGATTTTTCGGCCAGATTTGGGCAGCTGGGGGAAATATCTCATTTTAATTGTGGTTTAATGATATGTTTAGGTGTGTCTTTGATTAGGCTTTTGATTAGGCATTTGTAAGCAAGTGTTTAGGTGATAAAATGGCTAATTAAGGTGGTTCAAGACTTGATTAGGAAGTGATCTTGCTAGATTAACAAATTAAATTCATTTTCTTAGTCAAATGAGGTATGGCACAATTCCTTAATTTAAGGAATTGGAGAGAGAATTACTATTCATGAAAATGTGACATAATGTCTTAAAATCAAGAAAAGGATTTTGAGCTTCTCTAAGCAATCTTAGGTTCAAATTAACCTCAATTAATTATTTTGACTCTAGATTAGTAATTAGAATATACTAATCTTTAATTAAAGCCTAATATTATTTAGGTTTCGCTAATCGTGTCATTCAGGCCAGGAATGCACTTAGCTAGAGGCAAAATGGTAATTTTTCACTGAACCTGCCACCCGGGCTTATCCGACATAAAACATTACTTAAAAACATCATTTAAAACCTTTTGGTAAAGTCCGGTTCACCCGTGAACGAGGTTAAACAACCACGGGCGTTTTGGTAATTTCGCGTCGAAACTCAAAAATGAGATTCTTCCTCCATTGCCGCACATAACATACACAATCCCCTATCATCACAAAAACATCCCCTCGAGGATGGACCGCGATCCTCGTTTTCTGGTAAAACGACCTCAGGGCATTTCAGCTCATTTGTACACGAAAATCGGGCATTACATTCCTCTCCTTAAAAGAATTTCATCCTCGAAATTCGTTACATGAGCACAAACAAAAACTATCATCTATCTCGCACTTACCTTGAGAGCAAGAGGTGTCTTCGACATTGACTGCGAATACTCGTCCTTGGTGTTGGGGTCTAGAGATGGCGTTTCCGTGGATCTTCTCATTGCATTCTAGACCATGTGGCCAGGCTTGCCACATCTAAAACACACTCCTTGGCCAAAAAGGCAGGGCGGTTGCCATGATTCTTTCCGCACTTTGGACAGACGACAACAGGGTCCCTCCTGCCTCCTCTCTTGGATCATTTGGTCCTTGCCGGTCGGAATGGTGGTCTAGCCAGCGACTTGAACTTCGGGCCTTGTGGTGCTAATTTCTTCGCAATCCATCAGCTTTTGCCGCGCTTAGCTTCTTTTGGCCATCCTCAATGATACGGTATTTGTTGACTAGGGTAGGAAATCCCTAATCTCCAAATGAGCCACCGCAACATTAACTTCGGCCTTCAATCCCGACTCGTACTTGATGCACTTCCAATACTCGTCCGGGTTTCCTAGTACATCCTTGAGAACTTGATGAGCTCTTCGAACTTGGCGGTGTACTGAGCGATGTTCATGTCTCCTTGCATCAACTTCATGAATTTGATGTCCTTTGCGTTCCTCACAGATTCGGAAGTACTTCTCATAGAAGTGAGCCTTGAACAACTCCCAATCGATCTCCGTACCAGGACGCCTCTAGGAGCCTTTGAGCTCCACCAAAAACTAGCATCACCTTCAAGCATGTAGGTGGCGAAGGTTACCTTTTGTTCTTCTGGACATGGGATTACAGTGAAGATCTTCTCTATACTCTTGATCCACTCATCGGCATGGTGGGATTCAAGGTTCCTTTGAAGGAAGGCGGATTGGCTTTGCGGAACTCCCAAAACGAGCGTGTTCGGGGACCTGGGACCATGACCCGCAGGAGCTCGCGATCTGATCCATTCTCTCCATCATCATCCTCATAGCCCTTGCCACGTCACGAAGCGCCTCGCGGTCTCGTTGTCTTGACTCAGGGTCGGGGTCCTATTCTGTCGTCATGGTGCCATTGGTTCCTAAACACACAAAGCAACAAACACTGAAGTGATCAGGCTCAATACTTCATGCAATGTGAGCTAGTTACCAAGGCATACCACTCATACAGGGGTCATGTATCTCTAACCTATAGCTTATCCTATTGATAAGGCACTACACATGACATAACTATCACATCATGCCTTAAAGAGACATGGCCAGTCCCAATCCTCAGGCTCAGTGAAATACTCTCTGATACCAAAATGTAACACCCTAACTTTCACCACACACGCTCGAGTCGCATTTCGGCTAGTTATTAGTTGTTACGCCTTTTGTTTCAGAACTTGACTTATCTTTCTTTAAAATACTGGTAATAAAATATCACTAAATTTTTCTTTTGAGCATAATGCTTAAAATTGCGAGCCGCGCATGCGCATAGATACCGACTAATACACGTAAAGCATAACAATCATATACACGTCATCATAGCATTCATGAATAGATCATAGGATAAACACAACACTAGTTATATTATCATCCCATAGACATACATAACAAAGGTGTCCTATAAACATAAGGGCACCTTTAAGATACTAAATGCATCAAGAAAAATTTACGTATACAAGCCTAGCGCAAAACATAACTATAACAAAACTAGGCTAGCCTTCACGTTTCCGCTGCCCTCAATCCGGCTAGATGATGTTGTTCCTATGCCCACGCCTCAAGGAAGATCACGAACGATCCGCATCACTCATGTCTGGAGACGACACGAAAAAAAGGAAAAGGGATGAGAAATCTATATAAGATTCTCAGGAGGGCTTCTCGACTCTAACACAAGTGTCATCGTTGTCGTCCCAGCCACTTCGGTCTTATTATCAAAGGGTGTGCATGCATAAGATTCAATTTTACATTTCTGAAGCTCTTTTTATTGAAGTGGGTGTCTTTTAGCATGGGTCTTAATGACATGAATGCAACAGATATTCTATGTATGCATGGCAATACTTCGTGCATAATGGCATAAGTAAATAACACATATCACTCAAGTAATAATGAAACATATGCATGTGCTTTCTTTACTTTATCATACTCGAACTCTTAGAGTTCCTTTCATAACTTTTTCCCAACCTCATACTCATCGCGTCATCCAACCATCATACCAGCCCTGCGATTTAAAACCATCACGACACTCCGAATCACCTATCGCCTAGGAATGAACTTAATCCTAACTAGCCGTCGCTAGATTTAAATGGGGAAACATAGAGGGGAATCTCATTCTTTCTTGGATCACCCCGTACAACCCTTAACTGGAAGTCATAATGGGATCATTTCCACATTAGCTTTATCTTTTTTCTTTCTTCGAAACGCATCAACTGGTTAAGACCAATGACTTTATCCTTCGTATGGTTCGACGTCCATACCCCCCAGGTTTACTTTCTCCTAGCAGGAGAAATGCGTTTCGGCATATCACTTTTACATTAACATATCATTTATGCAACATGAGCATGGAATCATTTTAAAATATATCATATACTTTTCTCATATGCAACTTTATAACATTTCAAGTAAATAATCAAGTAAGACTTTAATACACATAGGCAATCTCATCATAATTTCACTTCATCATATCATATACATTCTCATTAAGTAATCATGTAAAAAGGCAACATCACATAAGCATCCATATCATAGGTTCATCCCATTAAAATCAAAACACTCATTTTTGGCACATTTAGGTCCTGGTAATCGATTACAGGTGGTGGTAATCGATTACTAGAGACAAAACTCATTTCTGGAAAAGAAGAACATCACGGTAATCGATTACATGAACTGGTAATTGATTACATGAGTCTGAACTGGTTCTGGGTACGAAGAACACCTCGTAATCGATTACACCTCTTGGTAATCGATTACTAGAACCCAGAATCTCATAAATTGCTTCTTGGTAATCGATTACATAGCCCAATCGATTACCAGAATCCCATATTTCGAAAACTAAGGTTTCTAACACATTTCAGATATCCTTCCTTTCCAAAACCACTTTATCACACCTTTCTAAAAACTCTTTGAAATCATTATCATATTTCCACAAATTAAAACCAACATTGTAACATAACTAAAAAATAAATCTCAACACTTATCAAAACAAACATAAAAGAGAACTACTTCATATTCTTTATTTTATTGCTCATAAGCTCCAATCTAGCGTGGATTCTAGAAGGCCGACCAACTTTAAGGTTGGCAAGGGTAAGCTTAGAGCTTTTTGAAAACATGTGATTAAGTTCTTCAAATAACTTTTAGTGATCTACTTAACATTTATATCAAACTTTATATAACAAAAGGAAATGGAAACCGAAACCATTAAGAGGAAAAAGAACAAGAACCGAAAACTTGAAACAAGGAAAGGAGAAGAAATCAAAATCACCAAGTTTTCAAGCTTTAGAGGTTTCATTGTGATGAACTCAAAGTCATCATCTAGAACTCTCATCATCAAGCTATCATGAAACATCATCAATGGCCTTGAAGGCTGAAAAAGAAAAAGTAAAGAAAGAACTTTGAAAGAAACTCCCTACCTAGTGGTGAAGAGGAAAGCTTGGTTTTTGAAGATGAGAAAGCAACTTCTTCTTGAAGCTTGATGATTTTCGGCCAAGGCAAGGAGGAAAGGAAGATGACATGTTTTCTTTGTGAGCTTGAAGAGATGAAGAAAAGGAAAGGAATCCTTGATTCTTGAGAGAAAGAAAGAACTCAAGATTATTCTTTGAAGCTAATCTTGGCAAATGAACAAAAATGCAACCAAGCTCATCCAAGCATGGTATTTATAGAGGGAATGGGACCTTGTGGCTGATTTGGGAGGAAGGCTTGGCCTCATGTTCCATGAGGTGAGAGAATTGGCTCCATGAGGCATGGTGAGGTATGGTGAAAAGCATGGGCAAGGCATGGGCAAAGCATGGGCATTTTTGTGTGTAAAAATAAATCAATATGTGGGAAATGGGGAGGAATTTCGGTCAGCATAATCAGCCCAAGGGGGATGATAATTTGTCCATGTAATTATGGTTTAATGATGTGTTTAGGTGTGTCTTTGATTAGGCTTTTGATTAGACATTTGTAAGCAAGTGTTTAGGTGATAAAAATGGCTAATTAAGGTGGTTCAAGACTTGATTAGGGAGTGGTCATACTAAATTAGAGAATTAAAACCATACTTTAGTCAAATTAAATCATAGACACAATTCCATGATTTAAGGAATTGAAGAGAGAAATCACTATTCATAAAAATGTGACATAATGTCTTAAATTCAAGAATAGGATTTTGAGCTTTCTCTAAGCAATCGTAGGTTCTAATCAACCTTGATTAATTATTTTGACTCTAGATTAGTAATTAGAATTTACTAATATTTAATTAGAGCCTAATATTGCTTAGGTTTCGCTAATGCGTGTCGGCCCAGAATGCACGTAGCTAGGGTAAAACAGGAATTTTTCACTAAAACTGCCCGAGGCCACCCGGCTTATCCCATAAAACATTACTTAAAAACATCATTTAAAACCTTTTGGTGAAATCTGGATTCAACCACATAAAACGAGGTTAAATAGCCACAGGGGGTAATTTCGCGTCGAAACTCAAAATGAGATTCTTCTGCTCTTACCGCACATATCATACACAATCCCCTATCATCACAAAAACATCCCTCGAGGATGGTCCTGACCAGATCCTCGCTTTCCTGGAAACGACCTAAGGGCATTTCCTCATTTGCACACGGGAAATTCCGTTACACAAATCACATAACATACATCTAAGCCATATAAATTTCAATACATGAACATAGCCTTCACAAAATATAATTCAAAGATCAAACGTACATAGTCATCAATTCATGTTATTTTGCATGGAAACACACTTAATTGGACATTTCAGGCTTTGGTAATCGATTACAGAAGCTAGTAATCCATTACACACTTAAATTTTTGAAACATCAAGAATAAGCTACTGGTAATCGATTAAGAGTGTGGTAATCAATTACCAGGAACTCCATAACTTCGAAAACTGAAATTTTAACATATTTTGAGTTACTCTTTCATTCTAAAACCATTATAAAACTTCATTCTAATTTTTCCCTTGAGATTATACTTATAATTTACTAAATCAAAAAAAAACAATCACTTCATCAAAACAATTACATCCTTTAAAATCAAATCCTCTTTGAACATCATAGAAATAAGATTCAAAATATTGAAAACACATGAAGCCTTAACATAAAGTAAAACTTCAAATGTAGGCCTATTATCATTATAAAGCTGAAATTACATGTTAGAAGTATGATCATGGTTAAAATTTCCTTTTAAGATAAAAGGAGCAAGTATTGAGCTTTAGAGATTTAAGTGATAACTAGAATCATAAACATGTCATGCAATCTCATTTTTAATCTTGGTCATTATAAGGTGATAACTTGGAAATATAGATATGATATGCAAGGCTTGAAACACATGATATGCACATCCATTTATTTATCTTTAAGAATTAAGGTGATGGCTTGAAATATAAACATGATTATGCATAACTTGGAAATTAAACATGATATGCAAGTCCATTTGCTTATGGTAAGAATTTAGGTGATGACTTGAAATATAAACATGATTATGCATAGCTTGGAAATTAAACATGACATGCAAGTCCATTTGCTTATCTTTAAGAATTTAGGTGATGAGTTGAAATTAAACATGATATGCAAGAGCTCGAAATATAAACATGATATGCAAGAGCTTGAAATATAAACATGATGCAAGGGCTTGAAATATAAGCATGATGCAAGACTTTTAGAGAATGAAACTCTTTGACTCCAATAATCTTAATGGAAAATGAAAGTGAGCTTTAAAGTTCTTATTACCATGGTTCCAAGAACCATATTTCTTGAACTCATCATCAAGATCAAAAAGAATCGATTTAGAGAAAACTACCAATTTTTCCATAAAACTTTTGATAACAAAAACTAAACCTTGGGCTTTAGAGGTTCATTATGTGATGGATTCATAACCACCATCATGATTCCTCATCATCAAGCCATGGTCATTAACAAGCCATAGAAACCAAAACTTTAAGCAAAGAATCAAGAGAAAGAACATGAAATAAACTCCCTACCAAGTTGTTTCTTGTTTGCAAAAGCTAAAGCTTGATCTTTTAAGAAGTGAGAAGAAGAAAATCTGATGCTAATGATGATGGTGAATTCGGCCAAGTGAGGTTAGAATGGGAGAAGGATTTTTCTTGTGCTTTTGTGTTTGGCAAAGGAAAGGTTATGTGTTTAGGAGTTGATTTATGGTTGGAAAGTGTATGCTTGAGGTTTAGAGCTTGATTAGAGGTTGGGAATGGAGTCTCTTGATTATGAATTAGAAAGAAGAAGAAAGCTTGAATTCTAGAGAGAATTTGAGAACTTAGAGCAAAATTTGAGCAAGAAAACTATCAAGAAAGCTAAGAGAGTTTGTGTGTGCAATATGGCAATGGAAGAGCTCATATTTATAGCCTCCCAAGGGCTGTATGGCCGCTGCCTTGGCTGCACAAATGGAGGGTTTTGTTTCAATTTTTAATTAAAGGAAACATTAAAGAAAGAAAGCATAAATGGTTGTGATAAATTTTTTTATGTATAATGGATGAAAAACTCTAAACTATGGTACTAATGGGGAACATTGGTGGCTGATTACCTTATGGTGGGATTGAGTAGGATTTCTTTTGATTAAACATGGCCTTAAATGGTGGAAAAGAAAACTAAAGAATTGGTGATAATGTTGGACATGTCTCTTTGTTGGAAAAACAACTAAAATATGATGAAATGGGGACATGATGGCCGCTGGTTTCTGGTCCATTAGTGATCAGATTTCATATTATATTTACGTGGTAAATCATGTATTAGATGTTTAATTACTTAGGTAAAAGATTAGGAATCAATAGGTTAGTGAAAAAGGGTAAAATGTTAGGTGTTTTGGTCAATTCAAGACAAGGTAAAATAAATAATCATACATTAGTGAATGAAGTTAATTTCAAGTAGGTAAAAATCAATTTGTAACATAAGTTCTAAACTTAGGATACAAAAATATAATTTTACTAGATTTTACCTAACCGAAATCCTAACCGTAAACTGAAATAATGAATTCTTGTAATTAAGGAAAGGAAACATAATTTTTACCTTAAGTAAATCTTTGGCTTTAATTACGTTAAGTAATTATTTTTAACCTTAGGTAATTAATTTTTAACTCTAGGTTGATTATTGAAATTGACTCGAATTGAATTGAGCTAAAGTTGCCTTAATTACTTAAGTAAAACTCATTAAGCGTTCACTAGGGTAAAAAGGTAATTTCACGTAAAAACTTCCTGTATTCCTGGACATCCTCTAATTATACTTCAAATAGTCTTTCTGAACCTTTGGGTGAAAAACGGATTCAAAAGTTGCATCATTTCATGTAAAGTTACTGGGGATAAAACGAGAATTTTACATGCGTACAAATTGAAATCTTGAGATTTTTATCTCCAAGGCACATATAATCCCCATCAATCATTAAACTAACCCCTCAAAGGTAATATAGATTGGTTATCTTTGATTTTCTAGGTAAAAATGACCTTAGGGATATTTTGGTCATTTTACACGTACAAAATTGGTTACGACTCTCGCAGAATTGCTATTCAAGTTTCTCATAATGTTATATTCCTTTTGAGGATTATTTGACCTCGAATTACGTGCAAAAATTACTTAGGGACATTTTGGTAATTTTCACATAAGTAAAAATGGGTTACAATTGATATTGATTTGGATTAATTGAAATTGATTAGTTTGAAATAAATGGTTGCAATGACTTGTAAGCACAATGTGCGTGTGTGTGTGTGTGTGTGTGTGTGTGTGTGTGTGTGTGTGTGTGAAAAGTGATGGTTTGGGCACAAAAGAAAGATATTACAAGGGTATCAGGTTATTTGGTGATGGGAGACAAAATTTGGGGTTTAAGGAGGCTCGAGATCAAGTCATGGGTTTATGGCTAGGAAAGAATAGAGATCAACAATTGTAGAGAGTCTTGAGATTTCTTAATTATAAAAAATTAAATTGGAAGAAAATGCATTGATTGAAAAAGAAACTTACAACCACCTCCCATAAAGTTGGTTGATCTTATATTTTTTCCATCTTAGAATTTTAAGTTAGACCAGACTCCTCTAATTATTTAAAGATTGTTATAATAACACCTCTTATTGATAATAAATTATTAATAATAGTACAAAAAAAATTAAACAATTAAAATGTGTGAAAGGATTGTTATGCCCTTATGTTTCTCCAAAAATCTTGTCAAGGTCTTTCTCAACCCCACAGTATCTGCAAGAATCCCACCTCTTAAAGGTTGAGGGTTGTTCTTGGTATAATTCGGCAAGATATTCATGACGCATCATTTTCGAAGACGAGATGGAGGCTGCCGCTGAGGATGAGGTCATAGTCGGTCGGGAAGGAGTGGACAAGATGAGAAGACGCATGTTCAAAGGAGAGCACAACACCGCTTGGATGGACCAAAAGCCAGGGGCTTTGCTGGTTTACTGGTTCCAGTCACAACATCGACTGTGCTTCGCCAAAGACGATGGAGAGGAAAGTCACAAACTCTGTAGCAGCTTGGACTCACGGCTTCGATGGGGAAAAGGTAATGGAAGCTCTCAGTTGTGGGTTTCATGTTTTGGGGAAGAAAGACATGTCACATGGGTTTCAAACTTCACATTTGTGGGATTAGGAAAAGGGTAAGAAGAGAAGTATTTGGCATGAAGTTGAGTGTATGTATCAGTATTGTTGACTGTATAAAGATGGAAGAAGATACGAGGTTATAATCATGAACTTAAAAGTATGGTGGGGTGAAACCATGAATAATGAAAATTATATGGGAATGAGACCATAAATATACCAAAACTTTGAGTGTGTGGGTCCCACAACCCTGCTACTACGATCAGAAGTTGACAAGTCAGCTCGGGTAAATTACCGGAAAAATTGCATCGGTCATGGTAGAAACCACCGTCAATATTCATTTTAAGTCTGACATAAAAATATTGCAGCATGCGTGTCTCTCTCCCCTCTCTCTCTCTCTCTCTCTCTCTCTCTCTCCCTCGTGCGTGTCTCAATATTGCATCATGGAGGAGTCCCTAGCCTTGGATGAAGAGCAGCTCCAGCGAGTCGACTCGGAGTTGGCCTCAATGAGTTCAGGTTCTGGCCTTTCGTCCGTGCTTAGCTTCGAGGACTTGCGCAGCATCACCAGCAGCTCCGGCGATATTTACTCCACCAGGAGCGGCTCCGGTGAGATTCCGCCCACTGAGGCCACTATCTTGCCGCCGTGCTTCAACAGACCATGTTGAGTGATGTGGAGGCTGTGATGACGGCGAAGGCGACGGCGATGGCGGTGAGGGAGAAGGTTTGTGATTTTGAAGGTTTTAACAACAAAAATGGAGCAGAGATATTCACAACGCATCATTTTTCGAAGACGAGATGGAGGCTGCCGCGGAGGATGAGGTCACAGTCGGTGGGGAAGGAGTGGATTGGGGCGAAGATGTGGAGCTGGCAGGGGATGCGTAATTTGATCTTTAAATTATGGGCAACGTGTGCGTTGGAGAGATGGAAATAGGGTTGGGTTTCCCTTTTCCATTTGTCAACAAAAGTTGGCCGTGAAATAGAGTTTGACATACGGTCTATTATAAATAGTTGGAGGATGAGAAATTGGGGTGGTTAGAAAGGGGTTGAAGGGGTTTTCAGAGAGATAGGGAAGAAGAAAATGGTGGCTGGAAATGGTCCCAATGGAGTTGGTGGGGTTGAAGGGATCGAAGAACCAAGAGCAGGAGGGGAGGAGGAAGGAGATTGAATTGTTGGGATGATTTGAACATTTTAAAAAATTATTTTAATAAATATTAAAATTATTTATTTGAGAGTGGTAGATGTAATTTTAAGATCTAAAAGACTACAAGTGAAATATAACGAATCACGAGACAAGTTGTTGTAATTTGTTCAAAAAGAAAACAAGTGTAATGTAACATTTTTTTGTTTTCTATGAAAAGGCTTTTTTTTTTGTTTTTTGGTTACACTATGAAAAGGCTTTAAGCTAGACCAACAACGACATCGAGGTTTCATTAACAAGAGTGGATAATAATGTTACATCAACTACTTAGCGATATCATAGTGCTTAACACAGAGCCTTGACAGATGAATTAATAAATATTATAGTAGCTTAATCTTCTTTTTTAGAAGATGCAGTGCGTATCCTCAGATGGGTGGAGGAGTAAAACTTGTCGAATCTACACTATCTTCAGCCAAGAAAAGAACTTCACTATTTTTTTCCTGCAATTTAAAAGAACCACACCTATTAAAGATGAGAATAATATTTAAGGTTAGAGAATAGTAGTACTTCCTATTTAGAATATTATTTGGACTCATCACTGTGGACATGTTCAATATACTCTATCTACCATTAAATAGGGTGAAAAGAGATAAGGTGGTAAGAGTTTTTGAGATCTACTATTACTCTTTCTATAAGTAAATAATTTCAGTAAATGTTCATATTATTATTCCCCTCCATCAAGATGGAATGCATAAAAATGCAGCTAAGAGATGCAATTATTGGCGCAAACTTGTAACCAGATTATGAGAGTAAAAGGCTTCCCTCCCCAAACCCTATTATTCATCATAACATCAAAATAATTACGATTTATAAGGCAACATTAGAATCATGTATAGTCAAAATATCATAAATAGTCAACAAAATATCATTTACCGTGAGTAGACATTCAACACCTCTGCCTCGTTTCCTTTCATAGCATCCTTCAGCGAGATGAGACTTGGAATATGAGGAATTGCTTCATAACTGGAATAAAGATCTCTACTCTTCAAAATTTTGAATACTTGATTTCTAGGTTCGTAATAGACAAAGCAATTAGCAGAATGATAGATCAATATTGCTGAGCCCTCTCATAATTAAGCCGATAGTGATCCTTATTCACAGGAAGAAAATCTTTCAAGAAAAACTTGAACACCTTAGTCCATGATCCTCCAATACCATATTTCTCCATCACCCACATTATGATGACAAGGGAATCATGTTCATCGCATAAGTAAAGAGTGCCCCTTAATTCACCAATGCTTGTAGTATGGAAATGATGATTTTCAAACACGCCAGGAGGAGAAGGGAGGGATTGGAACCTCTCAGTGTCAAAGTTGAAAGTCACTATTGACTCTTTCTCACCATCAAGTTCATAACCAACCCAATGAAGTGCCCCATTCACACAAGTGGCACGGCTTTCCCGAAGCACATACCTTGGATCAGCAACCCCAATGTCTCTCCATGTTGATGTTCCGAGTATGTGCACTTCAACAACCGTACATACCGGATGTTTTATGTTCCAGATTCTCATCACCTTATATTCATTTGTCTTTGGGTGAAAGCCAAAACCAGCAGATGCTAATGATAGTTTCTCTTTCCCTATTTTAGTGACATCAATCTTATTAGAAGCAGTTGCTTCTGGAAGTCGTATGAATTCACCTGTTATTGGATTGCAAACAACTAAAGGGTTTCCATCACTTGGATCGCTTAAGCAAAGAAAACCATTACAGGAGTTGGTCACAGCAAAACTCCTTTGATCTCTATTAGTACTAGCTCCATTCTTGGCTTTGGCATAATAATCTTGGAGACTAGGAAGCTTAAATTTAGGCTCAAGTTTCTTCAAGTGCCTCCTGTTGCATTTGGGTTTCTGTGCAAAGTAGTCATTCACAAAGCAACAAAATTGCTCATCTTTTTTACTATCAAACATCTCAGGCTCATATTCAAGAAGGTGAAGGGATCTTGACACTTGGTGGGGTAACTCATTGCTTCGAATCATGACACCAACAGGTGTAATAGAAAAGTGCAATCTGGCAAAGTTTGGGTCAGAAATTAGTCTGTTCCACCTTTTGCAAACACATCTACAGATGAGAACAGACTTCATGGGAAGTTTAAGTAGAATGAGAGTAGTGATTTTGCCTGGAAGATCAGCACAAGAAGGTCTAGGTCCTCGACTTTTCCTAGCCACCCAATACAGTACAATCAAAAAATACATAAAATTATATAAAAGAAAAACTATATGTACACTCTCACTGCGTATGTTCCAATCATCAATGCTTATTTTTTTACAAAAAAATAAAAGAAATTATGAAGCCTATAATATGTATATACATACATAAAATACCACAATCCTTAAAAGGGTCTTTTATTTTTTTGTTTCTTTTTCCGTTTGAACTTAGTCTTGTACTTTAAAAGGTGGTTTAATAAAGATGAAAAAAATTTTAAATGTGCATTATGAAAAATGTGCAGAAATCACAATACCACAATATAAATGTTGATAAATGAATAAGGAAACTACTATAGAAAAAACTACTATAGAAAGATGATCAATTATAAAAAGAAATTAAATCAATGATAAGGCTACAACACTTTAATAAGCAACTTGTTCTTGCTCTAAGCAGCTCAAACTAGGATATCTTGGGTTAGTACGTAACTTTTATTTCACTACAATATATATTTATATTTTTGCATAAAGATAGATTGAGTCATATTGGAGATTAGAGAGTTTATTAGGTAGAGAAAGCAGTTGTAAGTATAACTTATATTCGATAACAATAAAACAACAAATTAAATAATCCTACCTAAGAAAGATGAACTAAGCTAAAATTGTTATTCTTCTTTTATCCCTACATAATTTATTGAATTTAAGCTATATGTATGATTTTTCAAAATAATTATTTGAGAGTCAACTTTTTTTTGGTACAAAGTCAACTATGTTTAGTCACGTAACAATGCATAACAAATTAAAAAAATATAGAAAATTACAATGATACTATATTAAAACTAATCATATTGAAATCATATTTTAAGAGATGAATTATTGACCTCTCAAGCTTATTAGGTAATATTACAAAACACCCATCAATTTGCAGAAATATAATGTACATTAACCACCATTGAAATTTAAGTGATATTACATTTGATACCCTATATTTTGTGTAATGCTATATTAAACACTCCTATAAATATGACACTACGCCTTTATAAGGTTGAGGGTCATGTACAATAGCATCCAACTTTAGAAATCAATGCAATATATTTATTTTAAAATGATATACTCAAAGATGCATGAAACATAAATATTAAACAAAAACCTTTCCCAGCTCAGGTTGACTGAACTGGTTTAAGATAATAGGATTTGACTTTGCACATTTACGAAAAAAATATATATTTAAGATTAGTCTTAGAACTTTAAATTTAATTAGTAAGAAAAATAAATTTAATTTGCGATAATGATATTGAATGAATTTTTTTAAACTTAAAATTTAAGTATAATATAAATAATCAATAAAAAATAAAAATAATAAAAAAGAACACAACATGAGCCTAAAAGTAAAATATGGATTTAAATTTGATGTATTGCATTGTCATTCAATCATATATTTGCTCATGATCAAATATAGTTGGCTTTCTCATTCATTATTTGAATAATCATATAGATAGAAAAGAATACATACATATATATATAATGAGATCCATTTATTTCAAAAGTAAGTCTTATATACTTAATTACTACATTTGGTAACTCTTTATATATATAAATTGAATTCAATCAATCTAACCATTGAATCATATGATTTTATTTTGATAATCATGCACATCAAATTTTAAAAAAAAAAACAATAATAGACATCTAATAAATTATATGTACTTATATATTCAAAAGCATTTTTTTTGTCAAAATAAAATAGTATAATAAAGTATCAAATCATTTTAAAATTATATGAAATTTTACATAATTGATCTATTTGGCAAGAATTTTAAATTCAATGATTAGATTGATAAGATTTTGTGTTCATAAAATTTATTCAATGGTATAAGTATAATAAAACATATCCTTAGAGTAAATAGATTCTCCCTTTCACACACACACACACACACACATATGAGGAGTGATCTGTTTATTCAAGTATGATACACTTACTTCATTGGAATCTTTTTATTAACAATATGTTTTAACAATCTAACCATTAAATCATGTGATATTATCTTGATGACCAAGCATAATAGAAAATTTCAAAAAATTGGATATTGATAAATATATTGTCTAATATTCAAGATTTAATTACATGTATTTTCAAAATAACTTTATACGTCCAAATAAAAAGGGATGATGAAATATCAAAATATTTTAAAACTTTATGAAATTTTATACATTTAATCTATATAGTGGGAACTTATAATTCAACGGTTAGATTAATGAAATTGATATCTATGAAAAGTTACTCAATGGAGTAAGTCTTGCATACTTCATTCAATAATTTTTTATCCACTTTAAATTTAATTAATCCAATCATTAATTTATGTGATATTATATTGATAGTCTAGCATGCCAAATTTTTAAAAAAATTGGACAAATATACTTGTAATAATATATTTTTAAAATATGTTATTCATCAAAATAAAATAAATGATAAACTATCAAATTGTTTTCAAATTATACAGGAACTTTAAATTAATGGTTGAAATGATGAAATTTTATTTCCAAAAGAAGTTATTAAATAAAGTAAGTATACCGAGACTTCTCTTGGAGTAATTGAATCCCCCACACACACACACACATATATATATATATAGACACATGCACATCCCTTCATACTTTTATATGGAGATTAGCGATGTACACATTTTATTTTAGAGAAAAATGTGCATAACTCTTTTTTCTCAATCAATTTGTAACAAAGGGTGATTTTGTAATTTTATCTTTATTCACATTAATTGTTTTCTTGTCTCTTTCTCTCACCTAGTAAATTTTTTTTCGCTATTAATTTCTCTCACCTTAACAATACATTTTCTGTTTTTTTTCCTTTATTTTCATGAATTATAAGCTTAAAAATAATGTTGGTTGCATAAAAAAATATATATTTATTTATGAAATTTCTATTACTTTGTTTCCTTGCATTTTCTTAAAAAAAAAAAAAAACCGCAAGCGTTGCAATAAAAGTAAAAAATGCATTGACAATAAAATTAATATTTATTTGTAATGATAATAAAGCTATGTGGGAGGGGAGATTATTGCAAAAAAAAAAAAAAAAGCACACTGCAATGCGTTTTATTGAAACGAATATTCATTGCAATCTTTCTATTGCAACGATCTGAATCACGTTGTTATTTAAAGTTTTTTATTGCAATTTTTCTTATTAATAATAATAAAAAAAATTATTTTTCTATAATTTTTATATAAATATTTTATTAAAATAATCTTAAATATATTATCTAACAAGTAATAGTCTTAGTTAATTTTTTTAATATCAATAATTATAATTCGAAAAAGAGACTAGAAAAGTGATTATTTAAGTGAGAAAAATAGAGGAGAAAGAATATAATAAATTGAGAGAAAAATTAAAGTATGAATTAATAGGGATAAAATAAAATTATAAAGTTGTTCATAATCCTAGGTTAATTAACAAAAGTGAAAACTGGATTTTTTTTTGTCTAAATAAAAATGTGTAACTTACTAATCTCCACATAAAAATGTGAAGATTAACATTTAAAAGCATAAAATTAATATAAAAAATTTAAAAATATCTCATGGGGTGGTAATTTATTAAAAAAATCAATTTGATAAAAACATTCAATGTCATTTTTTTACTGTTGATGAATGTTATTTATTTGTACATAAAACTAAGCTTGCTATACAAAGCGTTTTTTTTTTACGTAAAATAACAATGTCATAAGATAGATATAAAAAAAAATTTCTATTGTGATACATGTATGTTCTACCCATTTCAAATAGTGAGAGAGAAGTTATGGGAGCGACTACGGTAAGATAAAAAGAGGGCCTTCTCTACATCCAAAAAAAAAAGAGGGCTTTCTCTCACCGTTTTAGTTTGTGTTTGGTATAAGGGTTTAAAACAAAAAAGGGTTAAAATAACAAGTGGTGAATAATTAAGAGATTTATTTTTTTAATGTTAAAAACTTAATGATATGTGTCTTATGCAAAATTGAGTATACCTGAACATGGGTGGAAGGTTGATAATCTCTAAAATCTGCTTGTGCGACAGTAATGAGAAGACTCAGAAGCGTATAACACTTAATCTCAAGTTAGGCTTTATACTAAGATATGTAGTAAAGGGTAGAGTAGATAGTCTTTTCGGTTGTGGCTAAACCCCATATATAGAGTAAAGTGGTTATTCTAATTTAATTTGCAGCCGAAAATGCTCCATTGGTGTGTGACGCATGGCGAAGACTAGTAATGTCGAAATCTATCCGTGCTCTTGATGAAATTATTACTAATTAAAGTATTTACAATCTTAAAAGATCAAAATTAAAAATATTAAAATTTCATAACATGCAGAATGCACGCGATAGAAAAATTCTAATAAAAATTGCATTATTTGAATGCTGTCGTCTTTTATTATTAATTAAGCTTCATTGTGCATGTCAAATATTATATGAATGGGATGTCGAGGAAGTAGTATTAGGCTTGGATTTATAATGCTTTTTAAAGAGGTATTCTTGATTATGAAAATTAAGTATAAGCTAGTAGAAGTGTTTTTTTGCTCAACTTTTTAAAACAAGGATGAAAGCATACCATAGAACGCTTTTAGTTGACTTGTACTTTCTAAAACTTAAAAGACTAATATAATATTGTTGTCACAAATTTTGAGTTCGGCTAAGTCCATTAGTATAAACAAAGCTAAGAACACAAACTCACTCTTTGATTCCAAGAACAAAAGGTGATTGCACCAAGAGGAGAATCTACCCCTTGGTTATGGGTTATCCAACTATTTTAAAGAACAAGTTTTGGACAAAGGCAATAAATAGAATAGAAATTTTATTGATGAATAATTACAACACATTCACACCAAAGCATCACAATAAAGCTTAGATGAGAAAACTACACCTAAACGAAACTAAAAAGTGCTGAAAAATGAAAGATAAAATGTAAAGTTATTTTGTGTTATCCGGTGATGTCTTCTTCTTCACCCTCTTGAAATCTTTTATAATCATAAGAACTTTCCAACTTCATGTTAATCTGTATAACCTCAAGTGCTTGGTAACCACTTAACGGCTAATTGGTAATGTTCCACATCTAATTGGCATGACACATGACCATTTCCCATTGTAACTGTTCCAATGCGTGGCTAATATGCCATAACACCCTTCTCCATTTGACACTTAAGCTCCCCAATTGCAATAACTTCCTCATTCTCACGACTTACAAAACATGGCAGCAAACCGCATGACTAGTTAACGTGCAATATAACCACTTCTTTTACATGGGACACGTCCACTACAACAACTTCTTCTACCTGGACACGTCTACTACAACAATTCCTTGGCTTGGCCAATAAAATTTGTATATTAATTCTTAATATTACCCAAACAAAGTCTAATTAATTATCACATTAACTCAACATGCCTCCCTTAAACTCTTAGGCAAATATTTTTTGGTGATAACATATGCCCCCTCATCCTTCAGCTGATGATGAGAAAGAAGAAAGGTGAAATGATGCATTTGCTCAAAAGGATTTCTACTTTGTAATCCCTCACAACTAACATGTTTTCATTAGCAAATTAATCCACCAAAATCTAAAGGTAAATCATTAAAATACTCTTCAGCGGTAGACTTAAATTTGCCTCAATCTTTCCTTCTTCCATAATCACAATTGATCCCAAGGATGCGTCTAGCCACCACAACTAAAAATGTTGTTGAACATTACGTTGATAAAGTTGCAAAGAAAATTGAAACAGCTGAAGTCTAGTGTTTATGAACAATAAACTCCTAATCTTAGAGCTTTTATAACAACAGTACCGCACCAAGAAATTTTAATCCAATGACTACCGTTGTTTTAGCATTGTAGGAGACCAAGGATTATCATTTGAGCTAACTTTTAGCTGATTCTATAATGGGTGAAATGCATGGTCTTCAAGAAATTTCCTCCAAACAATGAAAATAACTCGACACATATTGAGCCATTGGCCAACTAGATGAAGCGTATACCTTGGTCGACTCATTGCTTGAGGTGGAGATAACCCCATGGTTGCTCTTGCAATAAAATCGTCCAGGACTGGTGACGAGAAAAATGGTCGATCACCTGAGAGAAATGGAACAATTATCCATGGCTGCTCTCTAGTGTAATCCACCATGATTCCTAACTATTATTAGTCGTGTCATTGCTCTTGTAGTCAATTGAGTCGTAATCATCAACTGAAACTAATTTTGATATTTCCATAACTTGGACATTCAACCAAAAACAAATGAAACTGCCACCTAACTCTAGGCTTATTATTTCTGCTAACGGCTAATATCACTCTTCCTTCATAGCTTAAACCTATCTTAGCCATCAGGAATCGACGAAACCCAAAATCAGCCATTAAGCCAAAACAATATCGAAATGCTCCTTTTAATATCAACCATAATATCCCCTAACTTTTACAGGAGAGCTAACACTTTCTTTTGAAACCTGTCACTACCAGCATGTCATCTGAAATTAAGGCATGTTCTTCAATCACCTCTCATTCAGCCGAGTCATAATCTTCAACCGAGACCAACTCTGTCTTATGTTTTCTATTTCCTCAGCTATCCTCTGCTTTCTCATTAACAAATTTCTCCATTCTGAAGCTTTAAATGTTAATTGAGTAAAATCTATAAACTCCATTGAAATCAACCTTTTTCCTTAGCTGGAAGCATATTTCCTACAACCATGGTAGCAAATTCAGTCTTTGGTAATTTAACATTACATTTTCTCATCATCTTATATTTGCACAAAATTAGCCACAAACTCACCAATTTGTTGCTTAATGTTCATGAAATACATGTTCCAGTCTGTCCCAATTATGCATGAATTTGGCAGGAAGTTTGAATACCATGTAAAGGCCAAACTAGTCAGTGATAAAGGAATAATTGCATCCTTAAGAACTCATTTTGCCCGCTTCATCACATTGTGCAATGAAACGGCTAACGTATTTCATTATGGATTTCTCATCTTCTCCAAAAAAGCAATGAAGTCAGGAATCTTGAATCCATAAGGGAATGGAACTTTATCCACCCAATCAGGATATGGCTTGCGATACACAGGCCTTTCCAATGGCTTTAACTTCCCAAAATTCATTCTCAAAACATCAGTAAACACATTAGGATCTATCAATGGAGAATTTCCTTTTAGATCAGCCATACAACTTATATTAGCCTAAGGAACATCCCATGGGTGAGATTGCAAACTCCACGGTTGAGACTATAGACTTCATGCTGAGATTACAAGCTCCATGACCGAGACTATAGACCCCACCTTAGACCTGCAGTTCCACAATGAGATTGAGGCTTCATTAGAGTGCAAGTTCCATGATTGACACAAACTCCACGGCTTAGACTACAAGCTCCACCTTATTAGATGATTGCCCCAGCATTATAACTCATATTATTTTGACTAAATTCACCGTGTGAAATGTACATAGGGGAAATTTGTTGGATTTTTTGTAATTTATCATGCACCATCGATTTCACATGTTTGACAACCGTTTTGATAACCGCTCCATCAAGCCATCAACACCCATTTCAATATGATTTTGGATGAAAGAAGTCGACACACAACCATGTCGCTATTCTTCTTCATCAACATGCGCTTCTTACCTAACCCAGACGTAGCAAATGTATTTTTTCGCTTGGATGAAGCGATAACCATTTGTGGCAGACTAGTCATCACCCGAGTATGTGTCTAGGACAGCGCATACGCTCTCAACCAGCTTCATCCTTATGATTGTGTTGCTTTGGCGTAATAGATGTTGCATTGTTAGGACTCATCCATAATGTTCTTAAATTGATTTTTCCACACAAAGCCTTTGGATGTCCCATTGGACGTGCCAATTATGTTGTCATAAATTTTTGAATTCGGCTAAGTTAAGAGAATAAACCCAGCTAAGAACACAAATTCACCCTCTGATCCCAAAATGCAGGTGATTACACTAAGGAGAGCAATCTACCCCTTAGTTATAGGTTCTCCAACTACTTTGAAGAACAAGTTTTGGACAAAGGCAAATGTGAAAAGAGGATTTTATTGATGAACAAGAGTAATTACAACACCTCATATCAAAGCATCACAATAAAGTTTGGATGAGAAAACTATACCTAAACTAAACTAAAAAGAAAAGGAAAAAGTTCTGAAAAATGAAAGATAAAATGTAAAGTTGTTTTGTGTTGATCTGGGAATGTCTTCTTCTCACCCTCTTGAAATCTTTTATAATCATGAAGACAATTTTTCAACTTCAGCACATATGTTAATCTAAATAAAACTACCTCAAGTGCTTGGTAACCACTCCACGGTAATTGGTAATGTTCCACAGCTAATTGGCATGACACATGACCATTTCCCATTGTAACCGTTTCAACGCGTAGCCAATATGCAATAACTGCGTCTCTATTTGAGATTCCTAAAGTATCTTTACTTAAAAAATTGTGTTAAACTCTTGTTTATTGTTGTCACTCCCAAGAGTTTGTTACTCTATATTATCTTCTATTGCCTGTACATAAAACTAAATTATCAGGATATTGCTCATTAATTCAGTTGCATAAGTCACACGCAATATAAATGAACCAATACATAGTATCAACTGGAGGAAGCACATATGTGCTAACTATTTGCATCATCTAGTCTAAGTGAAGTGCATTCAATGTGCCCAAATCGTTACTATTACTTGATTGTAGATCCCAAAGGGTGGGTTTTTTTTTTACCCCATTTTTGCCATGAGAAATTATAGATGTGGTTTAGTTGTATGGTGATTTGCCAAAGATGATCAATTTGAGTAAAATTGGTGAATTTTCTAAAGTCTAAGAGAAAGCTTTCCAAATGTGATTTATTATTGGCTTTGACCTTTGTTCTTAAAAATATTGCAATTTAATGACATAAAATGCAAAAAATTAATCTACTTTCAATTTATGGGAATCAGGCACTAATTGAGTGTAAAGAACTAGTTAAAGATGTTGTTTTTTTAGTTATGATATATGAGCATAGGGATGGTGCTTTAGAGGATGTGTATGTCCAAGAAGTTACAATTTGGAAGCAAGTGCATCATGCAAATGATATTTTGTTCACTGTTGCATGTAGAGTCTCCATATTTGTGTATAGTCGAAGAATATATGCTAGGAGGAGGTCTGCTGATCACTTGCGCAAAATCCATAATGTCTTGGAGTTGTCCTAGCTGACACCTACCATTGATGGTGGAAGGGTAGGACGTACTTGGAGGAAATAGTAATTGTTTGGGCCTCGAAGTTAGTGTAGCCACATTCTATCAAACTTGAGTACGGCTTTGGACGAAGGGTTTTCATCACAGGCAAGGAGACTTAAAAATTCTTGGGCTCTTAAGGGTTGTTTGGTTTGAGTTTCTAGTTTTCAGTTTCATTTTAGTTTCCTTTTCCACTTTTCTAGAATTTGTGAAAGAAAAACTAAAAATTCTAAAAATTGGAATTTGTAGTTTTTAGAATTTTCAGTTTTCTTCACAAATTCTGGAAATCTAAAATGAAAACTGAAACTAAACCAAAAGGTTAGTGTTTGTAAGTTGTTTGGGCAGGATCCACAATTGCATTCAAATTTTAGGGAGCATCTCAACAATGCATTGTCTTCCTAGATTTGGGATCCAGGAAGAATTTCTTTAAAGGTTTGGTCTTGCTCTTCAAACCATAACCCCATGTAATAGCATTCAAGGTTGCAGCAGAAATTCAATGAACCTCTTTCAAGATTCTAGGTGACTCTTACAATCTTCAACCTAGAAGCAACCAAAGAAGTTAAGCCTACGGTTTTATGGGCCTTTTGAGGTACAAAGCAGCTTGGTGCAATTGTTTACAAGCTGAACTGCCCACTAAATTTGTTGTCCCTATTTTTCATGTTTTGCAGAAGAAATGTGTGGCATCTGATGTGATGCCTCAATCGCCGCCTTGGACTCACAGGTGAATGGGAATTATGGGTCCAGCCATTTGATGTATTGGCTGTTAGGATAAACTCTCTGGGAGGACTGGAGGTATTGATGAAATCTAACAACATGTCAGACTTAAAAGTTCTTGGAGCTTGCTGAAGACATCAATTTGAGTTTCCTAGGCTTCCTCCTTAAGGACAAGGTGGTAGTTCAAGAGGGGGTATTGTTATGGACTAATTTCCTAATGGATTAAAATGTATAAATGAAAGAGGTATAAGGGAAGTTTGGGAAACGTTAGAGTTGAGATTGTAGGTGAATCATGTGAGCCACTTGCATAACTAACTTGCTGAGGTGTGAAACTGTGCGCATGCCATGTTGGTAGTTAGGAGGGAATGGGAATGATTCTATTATATAGAAAGGTATATTTGTAGGGGTGAAGGAAGGGATATTCAGACATTTTACTTGATTTGGGTTATGAGAGCTATTAGCCTAAAGTGCTAGGATTCTCTCCTTCTACATTTTATCGTTTTTCCATTAATACATTAGTGTACTCCATTCTTGTATCTCTCTTTGTGGTGTCTTTCATAGGAACATAATGTGGGTGGCCCCTCATGATTCCTAATCTTTTTTGAATCATAGGTGGCAGTTATAGGAAGGAAAAGAAAAGGGGATTGGTGGAGATAATTTTTTGTCACACGTTGGACCACTTGGAGATGCTAGAATGATGTCCTATTTAATAATAAAAGCCTAGATAAGGAGGAGGCATTGGGCATGGCAAGATTTTGGCAACAACAATGGGTTGAATCTAGTTAAGAATGCATAATTACAATACAAGGGTCTAATGTTGTTTCAGCTTGAATGTGTGGACGACTTGCAAGGGTTGTCTTTGATGAGAGGATGTATAATTGTAGAATTCTATTATTTTTGTTTGGTACAAATGAGAAGGCTGAAATCGGTGACCATGTCATGGCAAGTTGAAAATGTAGAGGATCAATTCTTTGATTTATGTTGTGAAATGGTGGGCTCAAAAGACAGGTACAGTGACGCAAAATAAATTGCGGAAGCGTAAAATAAATAACACCAGGAATTTATGTGGTTCTGTTAGTTATTGCCAGGAAAACAAATATTTCACTATAGAAATATGATGGAGATACAAAAGGTAGACACACTCCACTCAACCCAAATCCCAAATATACCCTGAATACCTCACAATATTTTTTCACTAGTGCATACTCTCAACTCACAAAAGAGAAGAACTAATAAGGAACAAATAATTCTACTCTATTACATTAAAAGGAGGAGAGGATTTGGTGTTGTTGTGTGTTGATCTGATGATTTAGAGCTACAGACCATTGCTCTATTTATAGAGCTTCACTTAGCAAAATTTTCAATCCTAATACTATTCATCTAGTGCCTAATTTCTCATTTGTCAAAAATTGTTGCTTCATTATTGCTCCATGGAAAGTTTGATTAGACCTTGTCCATTTGCATGTTACTAGCTTGAAAAACAAAGCCACAAAGTTTGATAAATCTCCACATTGGCTTAATTTTTCATCCATCTTCAAGTTTTTGAAGTCGCCTTCTCCAATGTGCCCATACAGGCAAACTCACATATTGTAATACCAATTAAGTCTAAGCAATGCTTGAACTTGGCAACTGATTGACTTCGTCAACATGGATAAAATTATTAGGAATTTTATAATTAATATCCCTATATAATTAGTTGATATTTTGCTTATTGTAACACCCTAATTATTAACCTTTTATGCATACGTCATAATTGACTAATTATTAGATTTCTTACATTTTGATTTCAAATATTTAGTTTATTCGAAAATACTTTAGCATAAAATAGTGAATAAATTTTTTTTCTTTTGAAAACTTAAAAAGGTAGCCTCATTCATCAACGTGTAATTAGAACTATCGCAACCCTGAGCGAAATAACAATTCCATAATACTAAACACATAACGGAACAAATCCTGGACATCACAAACATTTAACAACACAGGTCATCACATCAATAGATAAATAAGGTATTACTATATCATAAAGGAGGGTGAGTCCATGAAGGACAATCTCACCTAATACAAGTCACATGAATCATAACATAAATAAATCCGAGCTACGAGCCAGGAATAAGACCCTTTCAAATACAATCATCCATAAGGTATAGACATTCAAAATAAGGAAAAACACAAATAAGGATCAATAGTCTACATGCTCAAGAGATAAATACAAAATATGTAGAAGGTAATAATTGAGTCTTTAAGCATAGGTTAGCTCCAAGGTCATGAACTCAAGGGACTCCAGCATCTGGTTACAAGCTTGAAGACGACATGAAAAGAAAAGGTGTGAGAATCTAAAGGAATCTTAGGAATTAAATAAAACAATTTATGTGTAATCGTTGTTGTCTCCAGGAACTTCGGTTTAATTATAAAATAAGTGGGCATGCTTTAGTTCGTTTAATTAGTTCGTAAACTAGAATTCTGAAGTCACGCATATTTTAAGACTTAGGAAAATCTCTTGGTTAGAGAATAGTAAATCAGAATGCATGATGTAACTAGCATAATCAAAATTATACAAAATGAGGCATGTATGAAAATGTAATGAAACAAGTCATTTCACATCTTTAGCACTTTACTTGAACTTTAGTTCTTTAAATAAGGTCAGAAATTAGTGTGTTCCACCTTTTGCAAACACATCTACAGATGAGAACAGACTTCATGGGAAGTTTAAGTAGAATGAGGGTAGTGATTTTGCCAGGAAGATCAGCAAAAGAAGGTCTAGGTCCTCGACTTTTCCTAGCCACCCAATACAGTACAATCAAAAAATACATAAAATTATATAAAAGAAAAACTATATATACACTATCACTTCTTATCTTCCAATCATCAATGCTTATTTTTTTACAAAAAAATAAAAGAATTATGAAGCCTATAATATGTACACACATAAAATACCACAATCCTTAAAAGGGTCTTTTATTTTTTGTTTCTTTTTCCGTTTGAACTTAGTCTTGTACTTGGTGGTTAATACAGATGAAAAAAATTTTAAATGTGCATTATGAAAATGTGCAGAAATCACAATACCACAGTATAAATGTTGATAAATGTATAAGGAAACTACTATAGAGAGATGATCAATTATTAAAAGAAATTAAATCAATGATAAGGCTACAACACTTTTTAATAAGCAACTTGTTCTTGCTCTAAGCCGCTCAAACTAGGATATCTTGGGGTTAGTAACTTTTATTTTACTACAATATATATTTATATTTTTGCATAAAGATAGATTGAGTCATATTGGAGATTAGAGAGTTTATTAGGTAGAGAAAGCAGTTGTAAGTATAACTTATATTCGATAACAATAAAACAACAAATTAAATAATCCTACCTAAGAAAGATGAACTAAGCTAAAATTGTTATTCTTCTTTTATCCCTACATAATTTATTGAATTTAAGCTATATGTATGATTTTTCAAAATAATTATTTGAGAGTCAACTTTTTCTTTTGGTACAAAGTCAACTATGTTTAGTCACGTAACAATGCATAACAAATTAAAAAAATATAGAAAATTACAATGATACTATATTAAAACTAATCATATTGAAATCATATTTTAAGAGATGAATTACGTTGACCTCTCTCAAGCTTATTAGGTAATATTACAAAACACCCATCAATTTGCAGAAATATAATGTACATTAACCACCATTGAAATTTAAGTGATATTACATTTGATACCCTATATTTTGTGTAATGCTATATTAAACACTCCTATAAATATGACACTACGCCTTTATAAGGTTGAGGGTCATGTACAATAGCATCCAACTTTAGAAATCAATGCAATATATTTATTTTAAAATGATATACTCAAAGATGCATGAAACATAAATATTAAACAAAAACCTTTCCCAGCTCAGGTTGACTGAACTGGTTTAAGATAATAGGATTTGACTTTGCACATTTACGAAAAAAATATATATTTAAGATTAGTCTTAGAACTTTAAATTTAATTAGTAAGAAAAATAAAATTAATTTGCGATAATGATATTGAATGAATTTGTTTAAACTTAAAATTTAAGTATAATATAAATAATCAATAAAAAAATAAAAAAGAACACAACATGAGCCTAAAAGTAAAATATGGATTTAAATTTGATGTATTGCATTGTCATTCAATCGTATATTTACTCATGATCAAATATAGTTGGCTTTCTCATTCATTATTTGAATAATCATATAGATAGAAAAGAATACACACACACACACACACACACACACACACATATATATATATATATATATAATGAGATCCATTTGTTTCAAGAGTAAGTCTTATACACTTAATTGCTACATTTGGTAACTCTTTATATATATAAATTGAATTCAATCAATCTAACCATTGAATTATATGATTTTATGCTGATAATCATGCATATCAATTTTTTTAAAAAAAATTAAACAATAATAGACATCTAATAAATGATATGTACTTATATCTTCTAAGCATTTTTTTTTGTCAAAATAAAATGGTATAATAAAGTATCAAATCATTTTAAAATTATATGAAATTTTATATACTTGATCTATTTAGCAGGAATTTTAAATTCAACAATTAGATTGATGAGATTTGGTGTTCACAAAATTTATTCAATGGTGTAAGTATACTAAAACATATCCTTGTAAGTAGATTCTTCCCTCTCACACACACACATATGAGGAGTGATCTGTTTATTCAAGTATGATACACTTACTCCATTGGAATCTTTTTATTAACAATATGTTTCAACAATCTAACCATTAAATTATGTAATATTATCTTGATAATCAAGCATAATAGAAAATTTCAAAAAAATTGGATATTGATAGATATATTGTCTAATATTCAAGATTTAAATGTATTTTCAAAATAACTTTGTAGGTTCAAATAAAAAGGGATGATGAAATATCAAAATATTTTAAAACTTTATGAAATTTTATACATTTGATCTATATAGTAGAAACTTATAATTCAATGGTTAGATTAATGACATTCGATATCTATGAAAAGTTATTCAATGGAGTAAGTCTTGCATACTTCGTTCAATAACTTTCTATCCATGTTAAATTTAATCAATCCAATCATTAATTTATGTGATATTATATTGATAGTCTAGCATGCAAAATTTTAAAAAAATTGGATAAATATACTTGTAATAATATATTTTTAAAATATGTTATTCATCAAAATAAAATAAATGATAAACTATTAAATCATTTTTAAATTATATAGGAACTTTAAATTAATGGTTGGAATGATGAAATTTTATTTCCAAAAGAAGTTATACCAAGACTTTTCTTGGAGAGAGACGCACACCCCTTCATACTTTTATATGGAGATTAGAAACATAAACATTTTATTTTAGAGAAAAATGTACATAACTCTTTTTCTCAATCAATTTGTAACAAAGGGTGATTTTGTAATTTTATCTTTATTCACATTAATTGTTTTCTTATCTCTTTCTCTCACCTAGTTAATATTTTTTTTCACTATTAATTTCTCTCACCTTAACCATATACTTTCTGTTTTTTAGCTTTATTTTCATGAATTATAAGCTGAAAAATAATGTTGGTTGCATAAAAAATATATATATTTATTTATGAAATTTATATTACTTTGTTTCCTTGCATTTTCTTTAAAAAAAGAAACCGCAAGCTTTGCAATAAAAGTAAAAAATGCATTGACAATAAAATTAATATTTATTTGTAATGATAATAAAGCTATGTGGGAGGGGAGATTATTGCAAAAAGATAAAAAAAAATCACACTGCAATGCGTTTTATTGAAACGAGTATTCATTGCAATCTTTCTATTGCAACGATCTGAATCATGTTGTTATTTACAGTTTTTTATTGCAATTTTTCTATAATTTTTATAGAAATATTTTACTAAAATAATCTTAAATATATTATCTAACAAGTAATAGTCTTAGTTAATTTTTTTTAATATCGATAATTATAATTCGGAAAAGAGACTAGAAAAGTGATTATTTAAGTGAGAAAAATAGTGGAGAAGAATATAATAAATTGAGAGAAAAATTAAAGTATAAATTAATATGGATAAAATAAAATTATAAAGTTGTTCATAACCCTAAGTTAATTAACGAAAGAGAAAAATGGATTTTTTTTGTCTAGAGAAAAATGTGTAGCTTGCTAATCTCCACATAAAAATGTGAAGATTAACATTTAAAAGCATAAACTTAATATAAAAAATTTAAAAATATCGCATGGGGTGGTAATTTATTAAAAAAATCAATTTGATAAAAACATTCAGTGTCATTTTTTACTGTTGATGAATGTTACTGTAAAGCCCGTTAGTGTTATTTGTCTAAATAAAAGTATGAATTAATATGGATAAACTAAAATTATAAAGTTCTTCATAATCCTAGGTTAATCAACAAAAGAGAAAAATGGATTTTTTTTTTGTCTAAATAAAAATATGTAGCTTGCTAATTTCTACATAAAAATGTGAAGATTAACATTTAAAAGCGTAAACTTAATATAAAAAATTTAAAAATATCTCATGGGGTGGTAATTTATTAAAAAAATCAATTTGATAAAACCATTCAATGTCATTTTTTTACTGTTGATGAATGTTATTGTAAAGCCCGTTAGTGTTATTTGTATATTAAACTAAGCTTGCTATACAAAGCTTTTTTTTTAACGTAAAATAAAAATGTCATAAGATAGATACAATTTTTTTTCTAATGTGATACATATATGATCTACCCATTTCAAACAGTGAGAGAGAAGTTATGAGAGCGACTGCAGTAAGATAAAAAGAGGGCCTTCTCTACATCCAAAAAAAAAGAGGGCTTTCTCTCACCGTTTTAGTTTCTGTTTGGTATAAGGGTTTCATAAAATAAAAAAAAAAAGGAAGGGTTCAAATAACAAGTGGTGAATAATTAAGAGATTTTTTTAAATGTTAAAAACTTAATGATATGTGTCTTATGCAAAATTGAGTATACCTGAACATGGGTAGAAGGTTGATAATCTCTAAAATCTGCTTGTGCGACAGTAATGAGAAGACTTAGAAGCGTATAACACTTAATCTCAAGTTAGGCTTTATACTAAGATACGTAGTAAAGGGTAGAGTAGATAGTCTTTTCGGTTGCGGCTAAACCCCATATATAGAGTAAATTGGTTATTCTAATTTAATTTGCAGCCGAAAATGCTCCATTGGTTTGTGACGCATGGCGAAGACTTGTAATGTCGAAATCTATCCGTGCCCTTGATGAAATTATTACTAATTAAAGTATTTACAATCTTAAAAGATCAAAATTAAAAATATTAAAATTTCATAACATGCAGAATACACGCGACAGAATAATTCTAATAAAAATTGCATCATTTGAATGATGTCGTCTTTTATTATTAATTAAGCTTCTCATTGTACATGTCAAATATTATATGAATGGGATGTCGAGGAAGTAGTATTAGACTTGGATTGATAATGCTTTTTAAGAGATTTTCTTGATTATGAAAATTAAGTATAAGCTAGTAGAAGTGTCTTTTTGCTCAACTTTTTAAATTAGGGGTGAAAGCATACCATAGAACGCTTTTCAAGTTAACTTGTGCTTTAAAACTTAAAGACTAATATAATATTGTTGTTATGAATTTTGGTTCACTAAGCTATTACATAAACAAAGCCAGAACACAAACTCATTCTTTGATCCTAAGAACAAAAGGCGATTGCACTAAGGAGGAGACTCCTTCTGTTATTAGTTCTCCAACTATTTTAAAGAGAGTTTGAACAAAGGATATGTGAATATAAATTTTATTGATGAATAAGAGTAATTACAAAACATTCACACCAAAGCATCACAATAAAGTTTAGATGAGAAAACCTAAACTAAACTAAAAGAAAAGGAAAAAGTGCTGAAAATGAAAGATAAAATGTAAAGTTGTTTTGTGGTGATATGTCTTCTTCTTCACCCTCTTGAAATCTTTCAAATCATGAAGCACTTTCCAATCTTCATGTTTAATCTAGAATAAACCTGCTAGCTTTAGAACCAACCCAGCTAATTGATAATGTTACACATCTATTGGCATACACATGACCATTTCCCATTGTAACGTTCAATGCGTGGCTAATATGCAATAACAACCTCTTCTCCATTTGACACGTAAGCTCCCCTAATTGCAATAACTTCCTCGTAACTTGTCGTAATCAAGTTCATCCACCAAGTCGTCGGCATCGCTGAAGACTACCTTCAGCTGGCTCAGCCATACACTCACCGCTGAGTTGCCCTCTCTCTTACGATGAGCATCAAATAGCAGAGCTTTCACGATTGAGAGAGTCTGATTAATCTCTCGCAAGTTATTAGGCTCAGCATCAGAGCACCTTGTTGCGCAAGACCAGTAAGCTTTCGTGTTAGTAAGGTCTCAATGCCGAAGAGGAAATCGGCCATGATTATCAGCGAATCAAAGAATGCACAACTCTCGTCTTTCTCACTCAGTCTCCAAGTCTAGTGCCAAAATCGTCTACTTTGTTTAAATCTCATCTGACATATTTTTTTTTTAAGTTTTATGGGATCATGTAATATGTGTTTTTTCTTCGGTAACATTCATGTGATATGTTTTTTTTTGGTAATGTATTGATGTTTTCGTTTGAACTGGATATTTCTTTTTGGTAATGTATTGATATTTTCTTTTGAACTGGATATATTTTTTGGTAATGCATCATGTGATATTTTTTGATGTTGTAGAATATTTTCTGGCACCAATTTGGTTTTTTATCACTTCTAAAGTATTGTAGAATAACGATGTTTTATCTTAATTTTTTATGGCAAAAGGCAAAGCAATTCGAATCATTTCATGATGGCGGGTGGTTGAGCCGCACTGAAATATCGAAATTGCCCATGGGGGATGCCGACGTGGCATTTTCTGAAGTGTGTCCCTGGGCCGTGGCTCTCGGGAAAATTCCTAGGTCCTCCCGGAAGAATGGTCTTCCTCCACATGTGTTTTGCACCACAAGCAAGCTTTGATAGGTGTGTTATGTAGTGAGGCCCATTGAAAAAGATAGTGCATATGGGTTTATAAGAAAAAATAAAAATAGATGGTGCATATGGCAAGTGGAGTGAAAATTCTTGTCCTCCAGGAGGAGGAAAGAATTGCACTGTTGCGTCGTTGCCACTACCGACAACAACAGCAACTGCAGCAGCATCCTCCTCCTTCAGCCCTTCCCCTTCTTCTTCATAGATGGTAAAATTTTCTTCATCTTTCTCAATATTCTCGTAAAAACACCTTTTTTTTTTTTAGCTGCTCCCAATTCCCGTCTCTCAACTATCAAATTTGGGCTTTCCTTCCTTTCAGCCACCGTTTCATTAATTAGCATCGAAGCATCAACTTTCGTGTCATTAATTCCTGTCTATACATAATTTATCATTTATCATTCTTTTTATCCCCTCTTGCTTTCTTTTTTTTTTTTTGACCCCTTGCAGTTGCTGCTTTTCATGAGATTGGTTTCCTCCTTTTCCCTTAAGTCATTGTAGTATTTTGACTGTGACTTGGGGATAAACGGTAGTATTGATAATGTAGTTGACGCAAAGCATACATCCATTGAGAAAGCAAAAACTTATGGTTTAGTTTTGATTTTGGAGCTTATTGTACTCTTGCATAAACTTTGTTGTAAGCTGTTAGGATGTTATGATATCATTTGTGAAGTATTTTCTTGTTGGACTTGAATTTATGTTCATTTGATGCTTTAGAATCGTTTCTTAATTACTTAAGGACCCCAAATACCAGTTTTCGGTCGTAATGATTCTTTCTTTTGGATGGATCATAGATGATTAGATAGATGAATTATGGCAGCTGATTGCTGCTTCCTTGATTGTGTGATGACTAGGTTTGTTTTATTCTTCTACCCTGTTTTCTTCAGTTTTAGACTCTCTCGGTATCTGTTTTCCTTTACTGATAGGAATTAACAATTGATCACAACTTAAAAGCAGTTGGGAAGATAGCCAATCTCGATTAGCCTTATTAAATCCAAACATTTTAAGGGGCTAATTAAAAAGAAAAGAAAAAGGATAATAAAATTTAAGATAAATAGCACTAAATATCCTTGAGGTTTAGAGTTATTATACTCTACTCAATTTTTTAACAAATATAACACTCCATCGCTTTTTATTATCAAATTCATTTATCTTTTTATATTTATTAAACTCATCTTTTTCTTAATATGTATAATTAAAATTATAAAATAAATCTAAAATTTTATTATTTAATGAAATACTACAACTTCAAATTTTAAAAAGTTAATAATATTTAAACTTGATGAAATACTCTAAAATTATTATGTTTTTAAAATTTGAAGTTGTAGTATGTCATCAAATGATAATTTTTTATATTTATTTTATAATTTTTATTATATATTAAGGAAAAGATGAGTTTAATGAATATAAAAATAAATAAATGAGTTTGATAATAAAAAGCAGTAGAGTGTCATATTTGTAGAAGAATGAGATGAAATATAATAACTCCAAACCTCAAGTATATTTACTATTATTTATCCTAAATTTTATTATCTTTTTTTCCTTTTCTTTTTAGTTAGCCCCTTAAAATGTTTGGATTTAATAAGGCTAATCCAGATTCTCACCTCACCAAACTGCTTTTAAGTAAACCAGTTGAGAGTCAAATTCTTGAACTTGGCTTGTATAATAATTAAAGAATTTTAATTTTATGCTATAAAAGTCATTTAAGACAAAAAATCATTATGGTAATAAAATAAAAAATTTATATTATATTTGTATAAATAAAATAACATATTTAATATCTATTTAAATATTACAATATCCAACAGAAAAGGAGCACGTTCTTTTTAACATACACATTTTTTTCATGAATGATTGTGATGATGGCCCACGTATAGGGTCCCATGTTGGGAAATGTTGATGCTTTTATATGTAGTGGCAGCCAAAGAACTTGTTTCACACGCCACAGTCAATGTATTCAATTTGTGCACAAATCGGCCTACACACAGCCGTATTGTATTACGGTTCATTTTCAGTCAAGATGTAAGCTTACACTTGTCATTACTACCATTTAAATCCCTGCAATATATTTAATAGTTAGACGTATTGCTTTTATTAAATAAATAATATATATTAGTAAATAAAATTTAAATCCATAGACATCCATATATTTTAATGGTTCAATTCAGGTACACTGTCCCAAATTTGTCTATATATTTTAACTGTCTTATAAACTGGGTTTTTTCTGAAAATCTACCACAAACATAGAGATAACCTCCTAGAAATCAGACTTCAAATATTTTTTGCCTGAACATTGAAAATTGATACAATTAAAAATTCTATCCATAGTGCTAGTAGTGTCAAAATGGCCTATGGCCTAGGGGTTAGGTCCTACTCCCTTCATTTGGCCCTCATCTAGTCACAGCCTACATCTTTAGTTGGCCTTCATGGCCCTAGCCCTCATGACCCACCTAAATGAGTGGGCTAAGTGGACAACCCAAAGGCCAGCCCACACATTTAAATTTATTTTTTTAGTTTGTTTAAGGAAACACATTTAACATAGACAAAAACAAAAGAAACACATTAAACTAATTGAACCAACTTCACTTCTCAGATTTGCAAGCTTAAACTAGCTTGCCTCCGTTTAATTTTCAATTTTTATTTTTCAGTTTTAATTTTTCAGATTTTATGAAGAAATATGAAATCTGAAAATAAAACTTAAAATGAAATTTGCAGTTTTAATAATTTTTAATATTTCCTTCACAAAATTGAAAAACTAAAACTGAAAATGAAAATGAAAACTTAACAAAACCTAAAAGATCCTAAATCCCAATTTTAAGCGTCTTTCAATAACCTTCCAGGGTTTTCCCCATTTTTGTAATCTGTAAGCGTCTTTTCCAATCCCTTGTCTTTGTTCTCAATCCTTGTTTGATTTTTGCTTTTATTTTTTTCATTTCCTGATTTTCGCGTGCAATTTTTTCACGTACTTTTGCGATTCGCGTTTTCGACCTTTGGTTGGTTGATGTTCTAAGAATCAATTTATTGAAGCTTAAGAAGGAAAAGAAAGCCAAATAAGAAGCCATCAAGCTATGGGAGTAAGGGAAGCCATTGAAGCCTCTCAAGTGTTTTCGTCGCATTGATGATGCCGAGGCCCAACTCAAGGTATGGGGGTTATTTATTTATTTATTTATTTTATTTGTGATTTATTTGTGACGCTTGGTTTTGAAGCAGATCAAGAGATTTTCCTTTTGAATCTATTGAGAGAATGCTTACTAATTATTATAAGCTTTGATATTAGAAACATACATATAGATATATGAAATTTCTCAATGTAGAAATTTCACTAGTTCCGTGAAATGTTTATGTTAGTTAAATTTCAAGTATGTGTCCATTCGAGGAGATTTTGCTGGATTTCTGTTTCAGTTATGGTTCCTGTTGTCAATAAATAATGATCGTGCTTTCTGCGTATCATGAATTTTGCAGAAATTCAGCTTGGATCGTGTCGAATTATAGGATCTTGAGACGAATTCAACTTGGTTCCTCAATCCTTTCCTTTCGGTTGGGTACACTTGCTATACTCTGCTCATTTACTTTGCCTAGTTAAAGGCATTGCAAAAGATGTATATCATGCTTACTATTTTAATGGCTATATATATATAACACCTTCTCAGTTCTCGGTTACAAGATTCTACTTGTTTTACCATTGTTGCCATCTTGACCCGACTAAAATCCTGATGGGATAGCTTCCAGGGAAGGGAGTGCAGAGAAATCGAAATCGTGAGAGTAAGGTTTGATCTGAAATCACCTCTGCAACAGCATCATCACTACAAATTAGGATCGTTGAACGAGATTGATCAATCAGATGGAATCAGATGAATTATCAGATGCGGTTCTGGCAGCTTCACGGTAGAGTAGCGGCAATGGGCTCCTGACAATAAGCACGATGTGGTTTCCACATGATGGTGTGTGGGCTGAAGTGCGGTGGTGCGACAAACAGATGAGGATGAAGCCACGGCAGATCCACGACAGAGCTAGTCGAGGTGCAACGAAAGGGGGAGAGAGAGACAGTGCCTGAACTTGCACCACGAAAGCTAACGTTTGGTTGTGGAAGTTGCTAACTAGAAAGTGACAGGAGGCTGACTGGCTGCGGAGACGGCAATGAAGAAGGGGCAAAAGTTGAGAATCTGAGAATCCCCAAGGAGAAAATTACACTAACCACAATTTACAATACAGATATATGTGTAAGCATTTTCATCAATGATCAAACCATGAGAAAGAGAATAGTTTTAGCACTGGTTTACCAATGTCAAACACCAAATTAGAAGCTATGAAATAAAATGAATGGCAAAAGCATGGCCAATGAAATTGTGCAGTTGCTATCTTTCATCAATGCTTCTGGAGCTCATGATGTATTTTAATTAACTAATAGTAAGTGTTGTATTAAACCATATCAGCTTCCAAAAAAAATAAGATGCTTATTTTCTATGTAATTAGAAGTTTATTTCTGATGTGGATATAAGGCTCGAATGAAGAACTAGCAGAGTAGCAGCTATATGACAGTAATTGGAAGATGCCTAGCTTTGATCCGAAACTCAAATCCTGCAACTTTTTTTGCCTTAACATGTAAAATAATGCGTATTAGCTCACTGATCAACAGTAGATTCAACATTAAAGTATGATTCGTAACAAGCTACACGTTGCTATCTAAGCATTGCAAGTCAGAAGCTCTTCATTTTGCACACACAGTGTGCATTGATTATTATTATAAAGCGGGATTGATCAATGCTTAAGGAGTGCAATGGAAACAGGTCATGCGGTTTTTTTATACATCTAAACAAAACGTGTATCAAGATAGTCTCTGCATTAAACATAAAATGGTAGGACTTATTCATGACATTGTGAAATCCAATCCCCTAATAGCAACCCAAAAGCAAAGAATAATGCTAAAGCCCCAACGCAAATCCCAACCTGAAAGCTTCTAGCATATTAAATTAGGACAAGTGTGTAGCTGCTGATATCTGTGTTGGTAAGTAAGGACATCAAACATTCAAATTATGTCGGCTTCAGGAGTGGTTTTGGCTGGGGTCCTTCAAGAGAAGAAAGGTGAGCCATTTTTATTAAGCACTTCACATGGAATACAAATAATTTTTGCACACCCTGAACCGTAGAAGGTTTTTATTAATCAATTGATGATATCTAACTCCAATTGAAATTTGATGAAAATTGAATGCGGTTATAATCAAACAATAATGAAGAAACCCTCTTTACTTTTGAAATGAATTACCAAAGCATATACATACATTCTAGTTTTTACTATTTTATACCATGGAAACTTGATAAGGAATACTACCTTTGACTTTTTGTTCATATGCGGCATGATCTGACATCATCACCATTCAATGGATCTGATGCGTTGGGGTAAAGAAGAAGTTGAGGAAGAAATAATTCAAACATTTTACAGGGTCAGAATGGAAATAAGAAAAATCATTACCAAAGTTTAAGGTAGTGGCACTAACAATCAAGCATGCATGGTTAATGTACTTATGATAAAATTCTTTAACACCAATATATGTACGGTAAAGGGTGATAATATTGCTTACCAAACATGGGACTCCAGGTCTGGTTAATAACATCTAAGCATACTGACCCAAACCTACACATCAGATACAAACATATCAGTTAGCTATTGAATTTTCAAAGTGTTTGTGCAACAACCATCAAAGTTTCAGAGGACAATGAGGCTACTTAAATAGTACACAAACAATGAAGCTTTCTGAAGCTGCAAATAACTCACATTTCATCAACATTGGGGTGGTAAATTTTGTTGACAAAACCAATGGAAGGGGACTTATAAGGGTAAGCATCAGGTAGCTCCACCCTAACCTTCCATACACCATCTTGACAGGGACCTGCACATGATTCCCAGAAGGGCAAAGAGAAAAGGAAAAAGGAGCAAATCAGTTTAATTCCACCTTTTCAAGCTAAGCAGGCAACACAATAGATCCTAATACATTTCATCTTCATTGAGGAAAATGGGCAAACAATTAAGCTGCAACATCCAAGTACAAGTATAAGAAAAAAGTGGACTAGCCTAAGTCATAAGTCAGTAGCAGTTGTTTCCTAATTGATCTCAACACTGAACACCTCACATTGAATTCACACAGATATAATCCACGTAAAGGAAGAAATTTCAATCAATACAGAGGGAGAAAAATTTCACTGAAGAGAACAAAGCCAAATCAATCATCAGATGAGTCAGTAAAAACAATAAAAATTAAAAAAAAAGGTGTGACAGAAGTGATGCAAAAATTTACCGCCTTTTGGTCCGTTACATTCTACAAGGAACTCTTGCATGCCATTGTTGATCATCTCCACCTGTAATCACTCATCATCCTGATTCATATCAATCCAACACCCCAGATGAAAAAAGATAAAAAAAATCTAGACAACAAAAATTTACCGCCTTTTGGTCCGTGACATTCTTCTACAAGGAACTCTTGCATGCCATTGTTGATCATTTCCACCTTGTAATCATTCATCATCCTGATTCATATCAATCCAACACCCCAGATGAAAAAAGATAAAAAAATCTAGACAACAAACTATTTTTTAAATAATAAAAGAAGAGAAACAAAAAAACATTTCCAAAAGATTACAGACAGTTTCATCAAGTCCATGTCTCGGCGTTTGCCTGGGGAAGACATCATTATCTCTCTCTCTCTCTCTCTCTCGCAGTTTTTTGTTTTTCCTTTCTTTTTTTCTTTCTTTGTGTGTAATGGCTTCACGGCGAGTGTGTGTGAAAGGGTGAGGCGGGGAGGGGACCAGGAGGCGGGAGAGGATGTCGGTTACAACCTCCATTGGGAGATCATCGAACATCGTGGGTGGCTCTACTGCATGTGACGGGTTTTTTGGGGCTTAGGGTTTCGTGTTCTTGTGTTTCTTCTTCTTTGGAATTTGGCAGTGAACAATGAGAGTTGGAGAGTGAGAGTGGAAATTGGCAGTGAAGAACGAGATTCGGAGAGTGAGAGACAGAGGAGGTTGGATTGGGGCTTGAGGTTCACGCTATTGATAGAGGGGGCGAACACGACGAAGCAGAACAAGGTCTTCATGTGCAAATAATGTATACAATAGGATGCCTGAGTTGGTGTGGCCATGGAGGATCTTCATCATGGACCCGGTAAGGACGTCCGACAACCAGAGGATCTTCACGTTGAAGGCGGACATCACAAAGCAAGAGTCGGAGTAAATCGCGCAAGCGGAGACGCCCTACTCGTGGCCCTGAAAGTCCTGCACAGAACAAGGGACACAGGTGTAAATAACGTAAACAATAGTGGCTCATTAACAAATTCCTTGCAAAACCCATGTGTTTATAACTGAACCGTTCGATGAAAATATTTGACAATCCAACGTTTGAAATCCATTTGGAGAGAGGGGACTAACGTTGATACCCTACATAAGGGGACTAACGTTGAACCAAGGAAGCACGCAAACACCAATTTGACGGGTTCTAAGCAAATCAGGAACGATTTAAATGGGGTTTGGATGGGTAGAATTGTTAATTCCTGTCTGTAAAGGAAAACAGATACCGAGAGAGTCTAAAACTGAAGAAAAGAGGGTAGAAGAATAAAACAAACCTAGTCATCACACAATCAAGGAAGCAGCAATCAGCTGCCATAATTCATCTATCTAATCATCTATGATCCATCCAAAAGAAAGAATCATTACGACCGAAAACTGGTATTTGGGGTCCTTAAGTAATTAAGAAACGATTCTAAAGCATCAAATGAACATAAATTCAAGTCCAACAAGAAAATACTTCACAAATGATATCATAACATCCTAACAGCTTACAACAAAGTTTATGCAAGAGTACAATAAGCTCCAAAATCAAAACTAAACCATAAGTTTTTACTTTCTCGATGGATGTATGCTTTGCGTCAACTACATTATCAATACTACCGTTTATCCCCAAGTCACAGTCAAAATACTACAATGACTGAAGGGAAAAGGAGGAAACCAATCTCATGCAGCAACTGCAAGGGGTTTAAAAAAAAAAAAGAAAGCAAGAGGGGATAAAAAGAATGATAAATTATGTATAGACAGGAACTAATGACACGAAAGTTGATGCTTCGATGCTAATTAATGAAGCGGTGGCGGAAAGGAAGGAAAGCCCGAATTTGATAGTTGAGAAACGGGAACTGGGAGCAGTTAAAAAAAAAAAAAAGGTGTTTTTACGAGAATATTGAGAAAGATGAAGAAAATTTTACCATCTATGAAGAAGGAGGAGAAGGGCTGAAGGAGGAGGATGCTGCTGCAGTTGTTGTCGTCGTCGGTAGTTGCAACGACGCAACGGCGCAATTCTTTCCTCCTCCTGGAGGACAAGAATTTTCACTCCACTTGCCACATGCACCATCTATTTTTATTTTTTCTTATAAACGCATATGCACCATCTTTTTCAATGGGCCCCACTACATTTCACATCTATCAAAGCTTGCTTGTGGTGCAAAACACGTGTGGAGGAAGACCATTCTTCCGGGAGGACCTAAGAATTTTTCCGAGAGGCACGGGCCAGGGACGCACTTCAGAAAATGCCACGTCGGCATCCCCCATGGGCAATTTCGATATTTCAGTGCGGCTCAACTACCCACCATCATGACGTGATTCGAATTGCTTTGCCTTGTTGCCATAAAAAATGAAGAAGATAAAACATCATTATTCTACAATCCTTTAGAAGTGATAAAAAACCAAATTGGCATCAGAAAATATTCTACAACATCAAAAAATATCACATGATGCATTACCAATAAGAAATATCCAGTTCAAAAGAAAATATCAATACATTACCATCAATACATTCGCTGATAACCATGGCCGATTTCCTCTTCGGCATTGCGACCTTACTAACACGAAAGCTTACTAGTCTTGCCGTGCAACAAGGTGCTCTGATGCTGAGCCTACACGATGACTTGCGAGAGATTAATCAGACTCTCTCAATAGTGAAAGCTCTGCTGTTGGACGCTGATCGTAAGAGAGAGGGCAACTTAGCTGTGAGTGTATGGCTGAGCCAGCTGAAGGTAGTTTTCAGCGATGCCGAAGACTTGGTGGATGAACTTGATTATGACAAGTTACGAAAGTAAGTGATGATCAAAGCTCATGGTACCGCCAAAGCTAAGGTAGGGCGCTTCTCAAGTTCTAATCCTCTTGTTTTTTCGTTATAAGATGGCTCAATGTACCATACAGATTAACCAAGGTTGCAGCTGATAGGCATAATTTTAGACTTAGAATAATTGATGATGATAATGTTGTTACGAGGGAAATGAAGACTAAAAAAGAAGGAATCGTAAATGTTTTGATGCTTATCCGTCCAAAGGCCCTGAAAATCTACAAGTTTCCCTGTGGGTATGGCAGGAATGGGAAAGACAATAATTGCAAAACACGTGTTCAACGATGAAAGATAACCAAGTTTTCCAATTGAGACTATGGGTACGCCTTTACGATGAAGATAAGTTTAACATGAAGCACACCATTATTAAAATGCTGTGATTCCACTATTGCATTTACTATGCTTACCAACATGGTTTTGACAAGTTAGATTTGGACTGGTAAATCTTTTAACAAATAGACTTCCCAATCAGCTCGTCTTGGATGATGTAGGGAATGTATGTCGTGTGAATGGGTGAAATTGAGGGATTTGATGGAGGTGGTTGCTAAAGGAAGTAGAATTCTGATGATTGCACGTTAGTTGGATTCTCTCTAGTAATGGGCACCTTTCATCCATGCCTTGTTACCTGGCTTGTAAGGACTCAATGACGAGAAAGAGAGAAGACATGCTGCTTTGATGGAGGTTGGACGAGATATTGTGAAAAAATGCAATGGGGTTCCTTTGGCGTTGATAACAATAGGAGTTCACTATTCTCAAAATTTGACATAGAAAAGTGGATATATGTGAGAGATCATGCGATTTGGGAGTCAAGAAGCTTCTTTTCTCTAATTTGTCTTTGCTTCATTATGTGATTAAATTAAGTTTTGATCAAATGCTATCGTATTCAAAGCATTGTTTTGTTTTGTTTTCCTTTACTCGATTGGTTATACATTCGATAGCTTTAGCGTAACATCACTTTGGGGCACTTGGTTTCCTTCCATTAGGGAACAACAATCAAATATTCAAATATGATGTGAACCAATATTTGAATGAACATCAAGATCTTTCCTTTAGGACTTCGTTGACTATGGCGGCTCCGCTTTTAAAGTACAAGTTTGATGCATGATCTTGCCAATCATCTTTAAAGCAGAAAAGCAGGCATGATTGGCAAGATCATGCATCAAACTGTGTACTTTAAAAGCAAAACCGACACCATAGTCAACGAAATCCTGAAGAAAGATCTTGACCGTACCAAGTGCCCTCAAAGTGAAGTTACACTGAAACTATCAAATGCATAACCCATCGGGAAAGGGAGAACAAAGCAAAACAATACTTTGAATACAATGACATTTGATCAAAACTTAATTTAATCATATAATGAAGAGAGACAAATAAAAAAAAAGAGACTCCTCTGACTCCCAAATCGCATGATCTCTCACGTATATCCACTCTTTTATGTCAAATTTTGAGAACGGTGAACTCTCTATTGTTATCAATGTCAAAGGAACCCCACCATATTTTTTCACAATATCTCGTCCAACCTCCATCAAAGTAGCATGTCTTCTCTTCTCCTTCGTCAAATGCCCACTTACAAAAGAAACATCGAGTCCACCTCCGCAAGGCATGGTAACTGCCAAGGACGAAAGGTTCCCTTAGTAGAATCCAACTGACTTGTAGTCATTAGAATTCTACTTCCTTTAGCAACCACCTCCATCAAATCCCTCAATTTCACCCATTCAACACGACTTACATTCCCTATATCATCTAAGACGAGCAGGAACTTTTGAATTAGTAAGTCTATTTGTTAGAAGATTTACCAGTTGCCTCAAATCTAACTTGTCAAAACGATGTTGGTAAAGAGTAAATGTAATAGTGGAATCAACATCATTGAGGATTTTAATAACGTGTACTTCATGTTAAACTTATCTTCATTGGAAAGGCGCACCCATAGTCTTAATTGGAAAGACTTGGTTATCCTCTCATCATTGAACATGAGTTTTGTAATTGTTGTCTTTACCAGTCCTCCATACCCACAACGGAAGAACTTGGAGATTTTCAGGGCCAAAGGATGGGTAAGTATCAAAACATTTACGATTCTTTCTTTTTTAGTCTTCATTTCCCTTGTATTCACAACATTATCATCATCAATTATTCTAAATCTAAAATTATGTCTATCAGCTACAACCTTGGTTAATCTGATGGTACGTCGAGCCATCTTATAACAAAAAACAATAGAATTAGAACTTGAGAAGAAGCAACCCACTTTAACTTTGGCGATACCATGAGCTTTGATCATCGCTTGCTTTCGTAACTTGTCATAATCAAGTTCATCCACCAAGTCTTCGACATCATTGAAAACCACCTTCAGCTGTCTCAACCATACATACACTCACCGCTAAACTGAATTGATTTATTATTTGTAATTAATTATTGTTTCTATTTGTCTGTCTATTAATAGTGTTATTTCAGGTTAATTTCTATCAACAACAGCTAAGGAAGGAGTGTGCCTTCTAATTCCCTTTTTCTCAATTATTTTCCCTTTTTTCCTTTTAATGACTCAGAGGAGAGTTATGAGCTGAAATAGGCCCGACAAATTTTTTTGTTGTGGACAAAAACCACAAATAAAACTTAAAAAAAGTAGCTTGAAAGGAACCTGGTGGACACACATAAAAAGAGTCAGGAAATGGGCCAGTATTTTTTTTTATTTTTTTGTATTTTAACTTTTTTTCAAAGTAGAAAAGATAATTTTTTTTATTGTTCAAAAGAGATGTAAAAATTATGGGTTAAAAATTTTAAGGAGCCTTCTTTATAAATTATAAAAATATGTCAATTTTTGAATTTTTTACGAGACCTGGTGTTTGCGCCTCCATCGCGTTGCAGGAGATAGGTACCCTAACCTTACTCATCGCTTCTTGGTTCTTTTAATAGGTACTTAAGTTGCTACCTAATCGCCATGATTGATTATTGCACCTATTAAAGAGGATTCTAATTTTTTTTTTTTGTTTCTATTGCAATGTAAATGAAACAAAACAAATTCATAAGCAGCAATGGCAAACAAGCAATTAATTTGAGCAGAATCATAAAAGCAATCCATTCAATATTCATAATGATGGTAAACAAGCAAACAAATAAAGTGCATTGTAAAAAACTCTATGACATTGAAAATTTTTTTTATCTCTTTTTCATCATCTTTATTTTTTATTTCTTTTAACATTTATAACTTTTTTCCAAATTTTCTGAACAACTAAGTTTAGAACTTGTTTTTAGAAGAAAAAAATAAATAAATAAAGACAATTAGCCCAAAAATTAGATGCTCACCCCAAAAAAAGATGTCCATAGCCAACTCAATTATTTTCAAGAAAATAAAAATGAGAAATTCAGTTAAAAGAAAAAATAATAAAGCCAGGAAGAGAGAGAACAGTTTTAGGGCTTGGAATTTTTCCATTTTGTGTGGTCTGCTCCTACTCAGCTCCCCCTTGTTTTTAAGTTCTTGAAATTTTTTTTTCCCACTTGGAATTATTTTTCTTTTCTCATCGCGTTTTGCTTCACGATTCTTCTTTTGTGTCTTTCTTGATAAAATTACCTTTTTTGGGGATTGCTTGCCGCAGGAAAGAAAGAAAGAAAGAGTTAGGGCTTGATGCCCTCAGCTCACATCTTTTTGTTTTTTTGTACCTTTTTGTTGTCTGACCGGTAGAATTTTTTTTTTAATTTGTTTTTCATTTTTCATTTTTTTTCCTTAAAGTCAAATACACACCGAGGGGAGGGGAATGCACTTTGCAGAGGAACACAGCTGGGACCACTTAGCAATGCCTTGGAACTGACACATTAAATAAAAAGAAACAGACTGGAATTTGTGGATGTTGTTATGAGCATGAACCAAAATGCAACACAAACAAAAGAAGAAAAGGCCCCTCTTAATTGGGAAGACATAAAAGGAACACGACCAAAAAAAAGTGAGAGAAACATGGAGGGCTTAGATCAAGATTTGGGATAACTATAACCAAAAACCAAAAAAAAGGCTTAGTCAAGAAATAGAAAACAAAACCTTTCCTCCAAAAGTGGGCCACGATCAAAAAAGAAAAGGGCTACTGCTTTTATCATTTTTAGATTTTTTATTTTTTTCAAAAGCAAAAAAGTACTCTTTCTTTTCTTTTTTTGGGAAGTTCTCTTCTTATTTTTTCAATTTTTTTTTAGCTCAAAAAATATAAAATTTGGGTTGAAAAAGAAGTTTTGAGCATTCTAATTATAAAATATACAAATTTTGGTGTGAATTAATATTTGAATGAACTCCACTCAACATCTTTTCTTCACGACTTTGTCAACTATGCCCTTCAATTTGCTTTTAAAATACGCAATGTGATGCATGATTTTGCGAATCATGTCGCATGAATTATTTCAAATTTGTAAGTTCCACAAGTTGACATTTGTGTTGACGTTTGTCTTTTATCGTAAATGATTTACCTTCCATATATCCCGCATCAAAATTAAAATGTGTGAGAACCATACTATTTCCCATGATTGGAGTGAAAGCCAATAGTGGATCCTTCTTAAATTCAATATCAATGTGCATATACTTGTGAATTTTGGATTTAAGTGATTCTTCTTATGAGCATTTGCCTTAGTCAATTGGTAAGTTGAAGCATTTGAGATATCTCAATATTGAAAATAATAAAAGATTTAAGAGACATCTGATTCAATTTGTAAGCTACACAAAATGGGATTTTTGCTCAATCGATGTACGGAGCTTGAAGCATTGCCTAGAGGGTTTAGAAACTTAATCAATTTCTAGCATTTAGAGATAACGACATAGCTACATGTTTTGCCAGAATGAGATTGCAAAGTTGAGTCTCTTCAAACTTTGAGAATCTAATTTTGCAAAATTATGGAGTCCCATTTTGGATGCATAAGATTGCAAACTCTTTGAGTATTGATTATTAGAGGCTTTAGCTTCTAAAGTCACTACCAGTTGCACATTTTCCTAAGTTAGAAACGTTATCCATATATAACTATGGCAAGTTGAAACTGCGAGGGACATAGTGACCAAAATTCTAACTTGAGGTTAAAGATCTCTTTTTTTTTTTTTTTTTTGCCTCAAATGGCAACCTTGTCTCAAGTGGGAAATTTATTTCAAGTGGGAATTTTTTTTTCTTTCTTTTTTTTTTTGGCTTAAAAAGGTAAGGTAGATGTGGGTTAAATAAAAGAAAATGCTCTTTTTTTTTTGAAAATTTTTCAGCTTCAAAAGAGACCTAGGGATATATATTGTTAGGTAAGCTTGAAAAGCTCAAACGATCCAAAGAATGCCCTGATCATTTCACCCAAAATGCACTAATCTAGGATTTTGTCTCAATAAAGAATCAAACATTACCTAGAAACAAGATCAATTCAAATGTATCTCATAAGCTTTTTCTAGAAAATATCCAATTCAAATGTATCAACAAGAAGTGTGAACGAAGGCATGGTCAACCGTTAATTTCAGTTAAATATTCTTATCAATCATTGAGCATTCAACACTATTTCTATCAAAACACTTTAACACAACTACAATTCATAGACTTTTTTTTTTATTATTTTAAAGACTTGACTCTATGAAGTAGAAAAGTAATACTTGGAGAAGAAAAGAAAAAAAAATACATGCACCAAAATTAAAATGAAAACAATAGCCGAAACAAAATGAAACTAAAAGAAAAGGCAACTCCCTTGTAGTCATCCACTACTCATTTGCTCAACATCCTTGCCACTCTTTAGGCAATGAAGGTATAGGAAAATCTTTCAAGTCAACTCTAACGGTCTAAGCACAAGCTCAATAATCACCTGTTTTATTTCTTAAAGTCTTTTATTGTGAGTTGACATGAAATGAGGGGTAAAAGGGGAAAAAATTGCTAATGCAAGATAAAATAAAAAAAAGAAAATATTTTTGTGGTCGACACTATATACATCCCCCTACAAAGGCTTCGAACTTAGGGAGGCATTCAAGCCGATTCAACAAACACTAACTATTAAACAAAAGACAATAAAACATGGGTTGTCTCCAAGAAGCACTCTTTTAATGTCATTAGCTTGACTTGTGAAAAACACCCTAATCAAAAGTATCAAAAATGTATATTTTCCTTACAAATAGAAGAATTACCAAATACTTTTCACAAACATGCACAAGAATAAAAGATAACAGAGAGATAAAAGCAATTCTTGTGCCTATTGTAAGGAAAACAAATAGTTATCAATTGTTGCAAACTTAATTGGGAAATAAAAGCACTAAACAAAAATCTGCCTTTATTTACATTTTCCACACCTTTTAACACAAAAGCCCTTTAGCTTCTCAAAGATCTCAATTGTTCCATGTTCATAGTCATCCTGAACTAGTGGCTCATAATATGGGCACAAACATGTCAGGTGCACATAACTAGCACATGCACAACAAAAATCAAGTGATGATAGCCATATTTCAGCCCCATAAAAAGGACACAAACAAGTCATGTGATCGACACATGAACAAAAATCACAGAAAAAAAAATTAGGCATTTGGTTGATGGGTGTGCAAAACTCCCACAAATTTCACAATAATAACTATCCATAAAAGAAGAAAAAAAACTAAAATAAAAAAAATCTAAATTAGAAATCTATTAGTTACTAGTGTTGTTGACAAACACCCAACCCTTGACAACACGCCAAAAGCTTGATAACTCTTCGGAAAGTGCACCGAATCATTTAAATAGTAACCACAAGAAGTGGGTATCATCCCACAAGAATTGACGTTATCAAACAATATTTCACTAATAAAATTTCTATGTAGATTATATCAAATTAATTTGGATAAAAGACAGCTCTCAATAAAGAAACAAAATAACAAAAATAAACTATAATAAAATACGAAACAACTTAACCAGAAGATAATTCAAGATTCTATAGCATTAGGGGATTGGGGTGGTTTGATTTTTCTTTACAATCCTATGAATTCATAAATCACATGAGTTGGAATTACTAGACTAATGAAAGAATTTTAAATAGTTGATGTTATTTCGTAGTTAATCAACTTCCTCTTCCTTTGGAACATGTTAATTCCTTAACTATACTTCAACAAGAAAAAGGGATTAGGTATGAAATTCAATCCACAATTCACACAAATTTCAAGATAAATTCCTAAACCTTGAAAATCATGAGGTGTATCCCTATATTTGGTTCATACACAACTTTCCCAAATTATGCAAGAACCTTAAATTACTCCATGAATGGAATTCATGATATTAGCACAATAAAACAAGAGATAAATCATCAATCTCATAATTCCAACAACATAAATTCAAGAATTCAAACCAATTACAACCATTAGACCAAACCCCTAACCCTAGCTATGGAGTTTAGCAACTCATCATAATGAAGAACAAAGAAAGTAAAAGTGCAGAAAAACTCATAAAGAACCCAAGGAATGGAATATGAATCTTCAATCTCCACTTTTCCTCTTGTTCCTAAGGTGTTCCATGGCCTTTGAGCCTCCTTCCCTATGTTTCTCTTCGAGTTCCTCTACCTAGATCTCCAAGAAGTCGTGTCTTTTCCTTTATTTAAAAGAACTTTCACATCCAGGTTTTTCCGTCACCACCTAGGTGGTGTCTTTTCACCAAGCAATGGCTCTCAAGTAACTCTATTTTCACGTTTGAGCGACTGTCGGTGAAATCACAGTGCCTAAGCGCTTCATGAAGGGTAGCAAACATAAAATTTTAATTAATCCAAGCTACCTAAAAACATGTAAATGTAATTAAAACTCAATTAAAATGAAAATGAACCCAAAATAAATTACTAAACATGCAAAACTAAAAATAATATAAAATCCTAATAAAAAGCATCATCAAAGGTTCAAAATATGTTGATTTTTGACAACTTCTCACATGCATAATTGCACACATAGATAAAACATTAGGATCATTTGTTTCTTTTGTATAGATAAATTTGAAATAAATGAAAGGGGTGATGGAAGCAATTGATTTTTTTTCACATTTAGATTGATGGGATTACAATGTTTCTTTTGTATAGATTAGGCTTTTATCATTAAAGGTATGTTTGGTTGGATAAAAATGGAGATAAATTATTATAATTGAGTTTTATGTATAATTTTACAAATAGAACTCAATCAAAGAAATTTATCTCTATTTTTACTCTCTAACAAAACATACTCTAAATGTGGATAATCATTTTCATGTCATATTGCTAACTTTCCACATCTAACTTTGCCTAGATAGTCTCTCTCTCTCTCTCTCTCTCTCCTCTAGTACTAGTGTAGCTACTAGTGTGATGCTTGTGCAATGCATATGTGATACTCAAGTATATTAACCGACTAAAAATAAAAATAAATTCATGTGAAAAAATTATTAATTTAGTTTGACATAACTTTATAACTATAAAATGTTTGAATTTTAAAAAAATAATTTATCATTTGTTTGGTAGAATTGTTGTTTGTAAAAAAATTAAATAGATTGCTTTTGAAAACATGTAATAAATATAATTACAATATATAAATCTATACTTGAATTATCATAAGATAAAAATAATTAATAACAATTGAAAGTGTTTATATTTTACTATCCATGTTTAAAAATTATTTAAATAAACAATAATTATTAAATCAACAATATATACAAATATTATTTACAAATTTATCAATGTTATTAATTCCATTCTTGCACATGCTCCCACTAGCAAACATAGGTTTGACAAGGTAGGTTTGGAGCAACTAGCTATTTATCTTAGGAATCAAAAGCTATTTTTCGTCTTGGATGATGTATGAAATGTAAATTGTGTTTGATCAATAAAATCGAGGGATTTAATGTAAGTGATTTCTGAAGGAACTATAATTCAATTGACAGCATCGGATAAGTTTTGCTCACTCAATTGGCTCCATTCCTACTGTCATTTAGCATTCCTTATCGAGGTGGATCCATTGTCTTCTTTTGTTAATTGGGCATTTAAAGAATGGGAAGAAAAAAGATATGCTGGTTTGATGGAGATTGGAAGAGATATTGTGAGAAATTAAAATGTGATGAGAATTCTTTGGCATTGATAACACTAGAGAATTCTTTGTTCTCTAATATTGATATAGGTGAATGGATATATGTTAAAGGTATTATCATTTGGAATATTTAGTATCCTCTTGGGACTTTACTTATGTCTATTATTAGGTTAAGTTACAATAAAATGCTATCCTATTTAAAGTAATGATCTACATCCATATTTGAATGAACTAATTAAGATATTTGCTTTACGACTTTGTGAACTATGGCCTTGGTTAAGCTTTAAAATACACGATTTGATGCATGGTTGTGAATCATGTCACAGGAAGTGATTTTGAATTCATAAGTTCCACAGCGCGGATGCCCACATTTCTCATTAAGTTATTTACCTTTCATATGTCCCGCATCAAAATTAAAATTTGTTAAAACCATATTATTTCCCATTGTCATAGTGGAAGCCAATAGTGAATCTTTCTTAAAGTCAATATCCATGTAGATACTTGCGATTTTGGATTCAAGTGATTCTTCTTATGAGCATTTGCCTCTTCGATTAATAAGTTGAAACATTTGAGATATCTCAATCTTAAGAATAATAAAAGATTTAAGAGACTTCCTGATTCAATTTGTAAGTGCCATAGAGTGGATTTCTTATGCTTAGTGGATGTAAGGAGCTTGAAGTATAGCCTAAAGGGTTCAAAAACTTAATCAATTTCCAACATTTCGAGATAACTATAGAACTTATGTTCTGAAGAATGAGGTTGCAAAGTTGAGTTTCTTCAAACTTGAGAATCAAATTTACAAAAATATGGAGTCCTTTCTTTGGAGGGATAAAACTCCAAACTCTAAGTATTGGTTGTTAAAGATTTTAACTATCCAAAGTCATAACTCATAACCACTTGCACATTTTCCTAAGTTGGAAACATTTCCCATAGATAATTGTGGCAAGTTGGAACTATCAAGGGACATAGTGACCAAAATTCTAACTTTAGATTAAAAATCTTTATTTTAATTTATTTTTTATTTTGGTTTTTGCCTCATATGGTGACCTTGCCTCACGGGTTTCAAAGATCTTTGAAAATTTTATAACACTTTATAATTTAAAAATAACATTATAGATCACAAATTGTCCTAATATGTTGTCTGTGAATAACGGCCATTCCTCATCGCCATTGAGCATCTTGAAATTGATGTTTATCCTTGACTATTCAGACAATCTCAATTGCAAGTTGGAGAATGTTTGAATAAACACACATTACTGATGAACCATAAGAGCCAGAAGGAAATAGAAGAAAATTCAGAAGTAAGAGGACAAGGATGAGGTAAGATTCTAGATATTGATGGTTGTCCTTCATGATTATGCAAATACACTAGAAATTGAACTTAGATCATTTGTTTGATGAGAGCTAGTTTGATGTTGATTTTTTTGTATAAATAAATTCAAAATAAATGGAAATGAGTGATGGAAGAAGTAATTGATTTTTTCACATTATATAGATGGGATTGCGATGTTGTTTTTATCAATTTGATACCTTTTAGATTATGTTGGTTAGATGAACATTTCTTTTAATGCTAGAAATTTATCATTTAATTATGTGATTAGGCTTTTATCATTAAGGGAATGTTTGGTTGGAGAATAAAATACAGATAAATTTTCCAAAATTGAGTTTATGTGTAATTTTTCAAATAGAACTCAATCAAATAAAACTTATTCCTATTTTTACTCTCCAACCAAACATACCCTAAATGTGGATGATCATTTTCATGTCATATTGCTAACTTTCCCCTATAATTTTATCCAAATAGTCTTTTTTTTTTTCTAACACTAGTTAGATGCTAGTGCGATATTTGAGTAGATTTAAGTTTAAAAATAAAAAATAAATTTATGTGAAGAAATTATTAATTTAGTTTGATATAACTTTATAACTATAAAAATGTTTGAATTCTTTAAAAATCATTTATTATTTGTTCGTAAGAATTTTTGTTTGTAAAAAAAATTAAATAGATTGCTTTTGAAAACATTTAACCAATATAATTACAATATATAAATCTATACTTGAACTATCATAAGATTAAAAAATAATAATAACAATTGAAAGTGTTTATATTTTTCTATCCATGTTTAAAAATTATTTAAATAAACAATAATTATCAAATTCAACAATATATACAAATATTATTTACAAATTCATCAATGTTTTTTATTCCACTATTTTATATGTTCACACTAACAAACATGGTTTTGACAAGTTGGATTTGGATCAACTAGCAATTCATCTTAGGAATCAAAAGTTGTTTTTCATCTTGGATGATGTATGAGATGTAAATTCAGTTGAACTGATAAAATCAAGGGATTTAATGTAAGTGATTGCTAAAGGAACTAGTATTGCTCATCACTCAATAGGTCTCATTCCTACTGCATTTAGCATTCTTCGTTGAGATGGATTCATTGTCTTTGTTTGTCAATTGGGCATTTAAAGAAGAAGAAGATAAAAGATATGCTAGTTTGATGGAGATTGGAAGAGATAATGTGAGAAAATGCAATGGGAATTCTGTTGCATTGATAACAGAGAGAGTTTTTTTATCTCTAGTATTAATATAGGCGAATGGATATATGTGAGAGATAGTATGATTTGGAATATTTGAGAGCATTTTTTCTTAACTTTACTTATGTCTATAATTAGATTAAATTACAATAAAATGCCATCCTATTTAAAGTAATGATATACATCAATATTTGAGAAATTATATTCAAGATCTTTTCTTCGCAAGTTTGTCAACTATAGCCTTGGTTTTGCTTTTAAAATACATGATTTGATGTATGATTTGGCTAATCATGTTGCAAGAAGTAATTTTGAATTCATAAGTTCCACAAATCGATGTTAGTATGCCCTACATCTATCTTTTTGTAAGTGATTTACCTTTCATATATCCCGCATCAAAATTAGAAGTTGTTAGAACGATATTTTCCCATTGCTGAAGTGGGAGCCAATGGTATATCCTTCTTAAGTTCAATATCAAAGTGCAACAACTTTCAATTTTAAGATTTAAGTGATTCTACTTATAACACTTTACCTTAGTCCTTTGGTATGTTGAAGCTTTGAGATATCTCAGTCTTGAGAATAATAAAAGTTTTAAGAGACTTTTTTATTCAATTTGCAAGCTATACATAATGAAATTTCTAATACATAGTGGATGTATGGAGTTGAAGCATTGCCTAAAAGGTTCATGAAACTTTATCAATCTCCATTATTTAGAGATAAACACAATGCTACATGTTTCACTAGAGAATTATTGGAGGGCTAAGTCTCTTTATTCATAGTGTATTGGTTGTTACAGGTTGTGGTAGTCTAAAGTCATTGCCACTTGAACATATTCCTATGTTAGAGACATTGTCCATTGATAACTATGGGAAGTTGAAATTACCGGGGAGATAGTGACCAAAATTGGAGACCAAAATTCCAACTTGAGGTTAAAGAATCTACATTTTTGTATTTTCTCCATTGTTGGTGACCTTGCTTTATTGGCTTCAAGGATCTTCAAAGATATTACAGTGCTTGCTAATTTCAAATTATAACAATCTTGTAGAGCTTCTTGAAGAGTGGCTATCAAACATGAATTTTTTGAGAACATTATGCAGAAATTGTCCTAACATGTTGTTTATCTCGAATGACACTCATTTCCCACCACCATCGGGCATCGCGAAATTGATTGTCATCCTGAATTCTCTAGACAATCTCAATCGCTAGTCAAAGAGTGTTCACACAAATACACTTTCATTGATGAACCAAAAAAGTTGGAGGAAATGGAACAAGAATTTGAATAAGAACACATGGAAGACTAAAGATTCTAGACATTGATGCTATTCGTAACAATAACGGATTAGAAAATTTTAGTATTGGTAAAAAAAATACATCTGGATAAAAAGTAATTGAATGTGATGTATCTTGCTATTTTGTCTCATTTTAAGTTAGTACGTGGTTAAAAATCAACCAAATAATAAAGACAAAAATATCTATATTTATATAATTATTAATAAAATGTTATAACTTTTGTGGGGGCATATGCCCTCATAATTTGTTAGGGAATATCAAGGACGGGTACACCCCAAGTGTTATGGATGTGGGAAGCGCATCCAAATTTGTGGAGAATAGATAAATGAAGCGTTGTATAGTAATCAATGGCCCACTTGTCATAATTCATATGAATAGTTTTATCCAATGAAATCATGTTGATATTGCTTGGAACCCTATCACTATTGTGAGTAGTACTAACAATGGGACCCAATCACATGTTGAATGGGAAACTGTTTATGAATAGGACTCATTATTATTCACTCTAACAAAATAGATTAAGAACTGCACACCAATATTTTAACGTGGAAACCCTCCTGTAATTTTGAAGGAAAAATCATGGGACAAACTCCGACAAATATCCATTATATTTATGAGTAATATAATAGTAAATCTTAATCAATTTACATAGATCTAGAAAATATACCAAACCAATGTATACTCACACTATACTTTTGAAATTTTCTTACATACACTCTCTATTTTTTCTTTCATTATAAGAAGCTCACACTGCTTCTTTTTAAAAGAGCTGAGAAATGCATTTAGCTTAGGATAGATGAAATGATGGCAGCCTCACTCTATTTATAGAGGCCTTTGAGAAATACTATGTATATATAATAACTTCTCGTGATTTTGGTGGTATAATTATGCATCACATGTAAAGTTATTGTGTATGTGCATAGTAACTTTACATGATTTTTCCACGTTTGGTGGCCCTCAATTGCTGACTTTTGTGGCAAAAATTATAGCCAGTATTCTTGACATCATTACCTATGTGCATTCATCCTTTGTCCTTAATAATTATGCAACTACACTAGAAATTGAACTTGGATCATTCTTTGATGACAACAAGTTCAATGATGTCTCTTGTATAGATAAACTCAAAATACATTGAAAGTCGTGATAGAAAAAGTAATTTGTTTTTTCTCATTTACATAGACGTGATTGCAATGTTGTTTTATCAATTTGATACATTTCAAATTATGCTGGTTAAATGAACCATGCTTTTAATGCTGTGAATCTACCATTCGCTTATGTGGTTAGGCTTTTATCATTACATGTGGATGATCATTTTCCTAATGCTAACTTTTCCCTTAGAACCTTATCTAGATAGCCTTTTTTTTTTTCCAAACACTAGTGTAGTTAATAGTGCAATACATGTCCGATGGACATGTCGATGCACGTGCAATACACAAGTACATTGAAAGATAGAAAAAATGTGAAAAAATTGTTAATTTTAATTTTGTTTGACATAACCTTATAACTATAAAAATGTTTCATCTTATTTTTAAAAAAATATTTATTATGTCTTTGTTAAAAAAATTTGTTTATAAAAAAAATTAAATAGATTGCTTTTTAAAACATCTAATAAAAATAACTATAATATATAGATCTATACTTGAAGTGTCATGAGATGAAAAAATAATAACAATTGAAAGTATTTATATTCTATTTTCCATGTTTAAAAGTTATTTAAACTGATAATAATTATCAAAATCAATAATATATACAAATACTACTTATAAAATTATTAGCAATAGATTAAATTTGTATGACATTTTTGCTTCCCAATCATGTATTGTACAAATTATTTATCTTTCCAGCTCTTTTTTTGCTCATTCTAATTTTCTAACCTTTTCGCTCTCAATCCTCGTTTTGTGCAAATTGTGTAATTTTCCTCATGTGATGCATGGGTTGAATAAATGATTCAAATGTAAAATAGATTCAAATAACAAATACCTTAGAATCAGTTTGACATCACCTTATGATTATAAGATGGTTTGAAAATGTCTTTTAAAATTTCCCATCATTTGTTTCTTCAAACCATTAAATCCATAAAAAATTTGTTGATGATAAAGGCGTACATGATTTTAGTTTCTAATAATCAATCTAATAAATATAGTTGTAATACATAGACATACAATCGGAGTGTGTTAAGATTGCAAGAATTAATTAATAACATTTTAAGTAGTTTATATTGTATTACAAACATTAATCAATTATTTAAATTTACAACAATTGCCAAATTTAACCATATATATAAATATTAAATTAAATTTTATAATTTGATGGTAGTTTATTAAATTTGTGTAACATCCTCGCTCCCTATCCCTACTCCATATAAGTAGTTAAAGGAATAAAATAAAATCAAATACAAAATAATAAGAAAAGAAAATCTGCTTTATGTCAAACAAAATTTAGAGCTTGCTAACATCGTCAACATTGAAAGTTAATTAGTAGTATTAATAATCACATAGTTTTCAAAAATCATTTGAATTTACGTTTAAATTTTAATCATTCAAATAAGATCCAATAGTCAAAATTTATTTTTTTCATTCTCACAATAAATAATTTGTCTCACTTGAATTATTCCTTATATATATATAATTAATAGGAATCCAAGTTGCAAGGTTTATTAAAAACAATTAGTCGTTGTATTTATTAAAAATATATGATTAATGTAATTTTATATCGCTTAATATTTAATTCACACATTTTATTTTTAACTCAATCAACAATAATTTATCTTTAATCTTTCAGTAGCATTATGATGATATATGTGACGTCATACTAATTATATCAATCAATTATTATAAAATTAATCAATGGAGAGTATCATGTAGTTATTATTTAATTGCACATAAATGGATTTTGCAACACACAAGCCAAGGTTAGTACCCTAGATATTTTGATTTATATTGTCACTTGTGTCATTCAATAATCCAAATAAATAAGTACAATGACAAGAGAAGAGGCAAAGACGAAATCCACAGGTTTTAGCTTATTGTTTTGTTTAATGTCTTAACTTTGGAAATGATAGTATTGATGTGTTATTATAAGATTGTAAAAATAGGGAAAACAAGCTTATGTCTTTGAGGATGTTCTCAAAAGAAGAAAGACATGGTATTCACCGCAGGAAGACAAGCCCTATTCACAAGCAATTACATCGGCAAGAAACCTCGTATTCACAAGTAACCAAGGCCCGTATTCATCGACACTAGAGACTCATATTCACGAGCAATGAAGACTCGTATTCACCCGAAACCAACACTTGTTGTCATGAGCAATCAAGACCAATTTTCACCGGCACCAAAGACTTGTATTCACAAGCAACTAAGGCCGCTATTCACCGACATGCAAGACTCGTAATGACAAGCAATGAAGACCCGAAACTAAGATATTCTAGAAAAATGAAGACCAATATTCACTATCCCCAAGACTCATATTCACAACTAATTATCTTAAACCCATATGCATCACACTACCAATATCACTAACACTACCATCAAGACCTAGTAAAGGTAAGCCAAACGACTCCAATAGCAAAACTTGACACCACTGCCAACAAATAAGCCCATTGACTCTAAAGCTATGCTCGTAAACCATAGCACTAGATCTACCAACCCTAGCAATACTTGAAAGCACTCCAACCCTAAAAAAATAAATCACAAGCTTCGAGACCCCATCATTTAAGCTCAATATAAATACCCATATTGAAGGCTAGTGATGAGGACTGAATTAAAGGCCGATATTATCAATGGTAGTAGTTAGAACCCCGATTGCTTGAAAGCACACAAGTCCAACAACTTCGTAGCACTAACCACGACATAATTTGTAACATCATAAGCTAATGATGAGTTAAACGCATATGCCTTGCCATGAAATGGGATAAGTGGTCTTCGAAAAATGGGAAAAAGGAAAGCAACATCTTAACATGTTAGTAGAGTTTCATATAGGATATCCCCTTGTCATTTGGTTGGTCAAACGACATGACATTAGTGGTTGATAATCTTTAGTAAGGCTCAAAAGGTTGAGAGGGAAAACTTGACTTAAACCTTTAGTAGTGTTTGTTTACTGTCTCCAAGACGGAAATATAGAAACATTGGAGACACAAACTTGTTTGGTGGTGGAGAGAGGAAGCACAGAAATTTCTATCTTTGGGAAGAAAAACATAAAATTTTTGTGCTTCCAAAATGTGAGAGGAAATGGACAAATACGAAAAGAGAAATTTAATTTTTTTCTTCCAATAATACCCCTATGCATATTTATTATTTATGTCTCCGTCTCCATCCAAACGTTACCTTATTGACTTGAAACACCAAAGCAACCCCAAGGAGATCAATGACACATTGAAAAATTGGGAGGCCGCTTATGAAGGACAATCAAATATCTATAGCTGAAGCTCAACATTGTCCTATTTTCATTCATCATTAAAAGACAAGGGAAAAAGGACCATTAAACAATCATCCATATCCTTATCAATAACTCAAACCCAACATCAAAGCGGAAGGAGAGGGGAGAGGAGGGCCATTCCCCCTTTGCATATATATATATTATGGCCCTCCTAAAAAATTATGTTATTTCTATACATAATATGCATAATAAATAATAAGTCTTTTGATATTCCTGGTTAACTTAACCTTACATCCATGACTCCTATAAGGAATTCCAAATTTTTTATTATCCGTAACTTTTGAACGCTAAAGTTGCAAATCATCCTTACAAATATTTTATCACTTGAACAACTTCTAAAAGCTACCCATATGGATCACTCCTACTTTTGGAGGATAACAAAACTCAAATAACTAAAGCCATATTTATAAGCCAAAATATTAGCAATACTTCTATTTCTTACCAATGTGGGACTTTGGATTAAATCCTAACAAATCCTCCCCTTAATCCAAAGTCCTGAAAAAGCTGGCTAACAACGCCTTCACAAATATTCTTCTTGCAAAACTTGTATTTCACGAGTATTTAATGGTATAAACAAGAGTCATACCTACTCTATTAACTTGTATCGCCGTTGCACACGAAACACACCTCTTGGCTTCTACATTGCCAAGAAGACTTTCGACACAAGCTCTCTTCACTTGCATCATCGCGCTCCATGGGACACGCGCTTGACCCTCGTATTGCCAAGAAGACTTTCGACATAAGGGACCTCATAGATCCAAAAACTACCATTCCAACCAATACTCAACCAATCCCATTGACCCGAACCATAGGCTCTGACATGACTTGTTGGGCAGGAGACGAAAAAAAATACAAGAACAAAGTCTCTTGAATAGGAAACAACACAAGAAGAAAAATAATATAAAGAGAAATTTACGTGGTTCAGCTTTAACCGCCTATATTCACAACCCCTATAAGGGTTTCAAATTTTTCACTATCTGCAACTTTTGAGAGTTAACGGCTGAAGGATTGATCATTAATCTTAGTACCAAATAGTCTACTAGAGGACTAGCTCACCCAGGAAGGAACCCATGCGTGTCCATTTATGAGACTAATTAGGTATCCATCATATTAACCTTTGGCTTTAGATATATCAGTGTTATTTATGTACAGAACATCGTTGTTTCTCTACTAGTTATTGTCATGGATTTAGTTAAAGTTAAATTATTCTTTTCAGGACAATTATATGTAATTATGTAAAAATATTTTATCAGTCGCATGTATATGTTATGAATATTTTGTTGTTGTCCCATGTGGGTTGTAAGTTAAGGCTTACGCTGGTTTTGATGAACTCACCCTTCTATTTTCCTCCTTATAGATATAGCTATAGGTTCAGCTGCACCACATGATCCTTCCAATAGTGCTACAACTTCTTTTGTAGCTTCGCTTTAGAGTGAAGCTTACTATTGATTATGTCAGTTAGTAGTTCCAATAATTGTGTAGGTAGGATCAGGACATGCATTATATTGTTTTTTACTATTTTTAGAATTTCAGATATTTATTTAATTATATTTGGCTTTGGCCCAGATTATGGATTTTACAGTTTATATTCAGGATTTATGATTGGAAACATTTTTAGAATTATGAAATTTAGTTAAATTTGAGATATTTTAAATATATTCGATTTATTTATGCATATTAGATAATCATGTTATCAGGCTTCCATAAGATCCAAAGCCTACGTGCGATCACGTTCTTTAGGCGGGTTATGACAAAGTGCTAAGGCTGAAGTTGAACTATCCTTACAAATATTTTATCACATGGACAACTTCTAAAAGCTACCCCTATGGATCACTCCTACTTATGGAATAACAAAACTCAAATAACCAAAGCCATATTTATAGGCCAAAATACTAGCAATAATTATATTTCTTACCAATGTGGGACTTTGGATTAAATCCTAACATTTATTAAGTCATTTTATCCATTTAGTGGAGTTTCTACTTGCTTGTTAGTTATTATTGATCAATGCTCTATTTTGATGTTAAATAATACATTGATAGGCATTTTTTTTTTATGTTGAACCTAAGAGATGTTTGAGAATAAAATTATTGATTCTTTTGTTAAAAGAAAAGAGAGAATAAATGGTGAAATAAACCATAATTTACCAATAATTTGTATGAAAAAGAAAAACACTATATAATGACTCATTTTATACTCTCTATATGATAATTTATTTTATTTTATTTTATATTAACTAATTTGGCTCACTCGTCTAAAATTTTTGGCTCTGCCATTGCCTTGCATGGTCCTATATCTAAGCTTGTCTCATAAACCATTCTGTAATAAACGTTTTCATCTATAACGTTACATTGGTAACCAATCTACCTACATAGGATAAAGATCATCCCCCGCATATCTTTCCCTATCACCATTGTTCACTCACAACAATTGCAATACAACTTTTGAAAAAGAACAACCAAGCCATATAGTGAGATGGGTAATAAGCCCATGTTGGCTCTTTATTCATCAAATTCAGGAGCTTGAGCAACCAGAATTGGGCTATGTATTTAGCCTCTTCACTGTTAACATAGTTCAAGGCCAGTGGGCTTATGAAATGGACCGATTTGTCCTTTGACTTGGTCTCTAAGTCTCTTTGCTCTTGACAAATCAGGATTGGAGGGCTTGCGAATTGATCAATCAACCTACTTTGACCCTTAGTCTTTTTCTCTTTGAGCTTGAGGCTCAGGCTTGTGTACCGATCGGATGACTCTGACCTTGGCCTTCGACCATCTGAACTCTGACACCTAGCCAATTTATTATCCCCATCCATCATGCCCACAATCCGTGCCGCATAATTAGCACTCATTAATCCCATGATAGACCCCCAATCACATAGTCCCTTTCATTAATGCCTCATTAGCATATGTACCCATCTATACCAAGAAAAGGGCGCCATACACTTGCCCACCGTCTACCTCTAGCCAGATAGCAACAAAATTACATGTAGTTTCTCAAAAGTAAGTGCTAATGTGGAGTTTTTAGAAAGTGTTGAATGGTCTATAGTCCTTAAAAATATTAAATTTTAAATTTTTTAATAAATTCAATTTTTTGTGTTATGGTAGAAGTTTAATTATATTTAATTTTAATTAACTAGTACAATAATTAAATATAAATTTAAAATATTATAGTAACAATATATTAACTAAAATGTAAAATAACCTTTTAATTAAAGACATTTATAAAAATCATCACAAATAAAAAATCTTAAATATTAGAATAACCTTAAGGGCATTTAGGAAGAACGCAAAATGAATGTGATATTAATATTAAGTGATAATAGACAAATGGGAATAACAATGGCCATTCCTATATTTTAAGATAAAAGTTGTTGATTTCCATTCTTGGATTTGGTGGGTGTCTATAGATATATATTTTTTAATTATACAAATAACACTACTCATACTGGATATACTATCAGCATGTTTGGTTAGTAATGAAAATCACATAGCGATGAAATAAACTTGGTTGAGAAAGAGTGATGTTGTTTGTTTTGCATTTTTACTTTTGAAAAAGTGTCTCGCTTTGATATAAATTGATTCTAAAGGATGTGAAAAAAAAATTAGATTTTACTTTTCTATCTCACATCAATTCTTCTAAACTCATTTTTTTAATATCATTACTAAACATAAATGGATTCTTTAAAATCAGTTCTCCCCAATCATTTTTTTCAACAATAATTATTTCAAAAATAATTTTATGAAAATACAAACCAAATAGACCCTCTATATATAAAGAACGACTCAAATAAGAAGGAGTAGTTTATTGTAGAGAGGAAAGGAGCAAATCTGGGCTATTGGTTCACCCTAAATTTTTATATACCAAACATATATTTATATAGGATGTATCATATGAGAAATGTGATTTATTACAAGTGTAAGGTGCAAATCTAGACTATATAACCATTTATAAGGAAATGTATGGCCTTGAAACTAGTCCTTTTTATATGGAATTTGGGTGTATATTTACATCACTATGTTGTTTTTGAAAAAAAGTTACACAATATGGTGTTTTTAGTATAGAATCCACCAAATACAAATCCAAATTAAAAAATAAAAAATATCATTAAATTTGCTAAATAGAGATTCAAAGTAAAAAAAATATAACACAGAATCTACCATTGGTAGATTCAAAATATAAAAATATAACACTAAATCAGCCAAAGACATATTCAAAAAAAAAAGAATAAAAAATGTGCCATAGGCAAATTCTATAAACCCCATACACATACATTTGTTCACAATCTCATGTTAGTGTGAATCACCAATCAAAACATCATATACAAATTATTTTTTCGCCTTGCAACTACCCGTGGAAGTAGGCTGAATAAGCTAGGTTTTGACTTAGATGGACCTGGCCTATATTCCCAAAACTTAGTGCGTCTGGGCCTATTACCTTACATCTGCATTTGTCATGGTTTTAGCCTAACCTCTAAAAGCTTGATGCTTAAAATCTATTTAAGACCTATTTAATTATAAGTTAAAAAAAAACTAAAAACATTTACTCTTAACAGGAGTCAAAAGACTTCTAAATATATATAAAAAAATACATTTTTAAATTGGCAAAAAGCTTATTAATTAAATTTAAAAGTATACTTTTAATTATATTAAAATATTTCTATTATCATTATATTTTTAAATAATAATAATATAAGTAACTTAGTGTGCTAGGTCTAATAGACTATTTTTATTACCTAGGACATATATTATTTAACCAAATAGGCTTTTTGAAAAGCTTAAATCTAATTTAAAAACCCAGAGCCTATTTTTACTAAATAAATTAAGTCAAGATAAATTAAATGTAGGCTAACTTAAATACTCCCAACAAACAACCTAGCTTATTTTCAACCCTACTTTAACTCCATGCATTATAAAAATAAAAAAAGAACTCCCATTTTATAGGATATGATGAGCCGTGTGCAAGTGGACAACGTGCTCTTGCCACTCGTACCTTGCTCAGATCATGCTCACGAACCAACGGACAGTTTGTGCGCGTGTCAATTTTCTCCTCTCCCCGTTTAATTTTCCTAAACGGCAACGCAAATCATTAATTAATTTCCTAAATGCTAACCATTCCACGAAGTGTGAGTCAGAGTGTAAGAAAATAGAGGAAGCTCGACGACAAGGTGTGGGTGAGTCCGAGTGAAAGCGA
>JAMLFY010000005.1:10299455-10323704 GCA_030441495.1 Dalbergia oliveri | reverse complement strand
GAATTGTAATTCAATGGTTAGATGGATAAAAAAAATATTTATAGAAAATTATTAAGTGGTATAATCATGCTTAAAGTTATAATAGTGTAACGTGATTCTAACTCATAAATAAATATAGGATTTAATTTTAATGCATCAATATTGTAAAAATGTTTTAAGCTATCCAATCATGTAATGTCATATTAGCAAAAATAGTTAACTTCCAACACCACTTTTTAAAAAGTCATATAAAATGATATATTTGATTGAAAGATAGTATAAAACTCTTTTGTCCTGTCAATGCATCAAATTTAAACTCATAAATAAAATAAGGATTTTAACTTGGTGTTTAATTCAAAATAAATCAGCTAAGATCAAAATCTAATCCAATCAATGAACCAACAATAATATCATTAATCAAGCGATTTGCACTAAAAAGGCAATCTACTCTTCAGCTTATGGAGTCCTCAAATCACTCTAAAGATGTTTGAGAAAAATCCATTGAAGAAGAAGTAGAAATACTTGAATTGGAACTAAAATTGCATTAATAAAAGGACTTAAATACAATGAATAATAAGAACAAAAACAAAGCTAAAATAAGGCTAAGAACAATCTATATATAAGATATATTATTGGGTTGGTCTAACATGTTACAAGATGAGGGTTTTGACATTTACAATAATAATATAACAGATAAGATTAATGGTTATTACGTAGGATAGAATGATATGACTTTTTAAGAACAATTTATTTAACATAAACAAACCATGCTAAAACTAAATAATTTTGAAACTATTTGGACCAAAATTAAATTTTCCTTTAGAGACCCAAACCAAAATTCAATTATATTTTAGACCAAAAATATATTTAAATCAATCATTAAATCCTTATATTATGATTGTACCCCTCTTCTACATTAAGCCATTAACTACTCTGCTAGTTGGACCAAGCTTCCAAGCTTCCACTTTGTCCCTAAAATTTTTCGGTCTGGATTTTGCGCCTATTTTCCTTAGCCTTTTGTCCAACCGTTCTGATTGGACTTTTCTGCCTCGACCCAGTTTCAACCATCCTTTACTTTATTGGGCCTTCTTCCACTCAGCAATTGCCCAAAATCATCTCATCCCCCAACACCAGGCAAAGGCAAAGTAAGCACTCCATTACACATAGCGTGTAAATTGGTTCGACCAAAAACCATGGGCTTCGACCCTTTTGTACACCAAAAAAAAATTGTGTAAATTAGAAAGTTTTCAGTTCAGTACAATTCAAAGTGAAACCCTAGTGCTTCTGTTGTCATCCAAGCCGCTTCTCATTTGTTTTCATTCCCCACTATAAATATATACACACCCCCGGTAACCAATACGGCGCTCACAACCATAAATCGCAGCAACTCACAAGCTAAGCTACTCATCTCATTCATTCATTCTCTCTCTCTCTGCATGCGACAAGGCGCTGGTTCATTGTTCTCTGTATGTGATGATAGTTTTGTTCAATTGTTTTTCAATTCATACAATTTTTTTTCCCTTTTCTTGGAGGTGTGTATTATTTATTTGTTTATTCCTCTTGCACTGGGCCATGGTTTTCGAGGTTTCAAGTTCGACTCCCATCTCCCCTCCCAAATCCTAAGAAGATTTATTGATTTTAATGTCTTTGTTAAAAAAACAGAAAAACATCTAACTGAATTCGAACATGCCTAACCTCAAAATAAAATCCTACAAACAAATAAATAAATATCAAAGGAAACCAAAAAAAAAAGAAACCGAGAAGAGTTGTATCCTGTGAGGGCAAAATAGACACATACGTGCCTTTGAGAGAACCGGGCGGCGATTCAACAATGACGTCTGAGTTCCGTTGCGGGCACAAATTGAAACCCCAGATTCCCTTCTTCCGGTCTGCAATTAGATCTTCTTGCTTCTAATTTGTTAAACGGTGGAAGGGATTTACATGTATAACTGTATTATTATCTCTAGTCTTTTAATGTTGTTGGTTTGTGTGAGAAAAAATTCTGATTTCTGGCCGTTCCAATGGGCTCTCAGCTGAATGGTGTGAGAGAGCTCGATTTCACCCGGCCTATATGTGATCTTTTTGGGGGCAGCCTCAAGGTTTGACATGCATTTGAATCATGTTTCAATTCAGGGAAACTGCCCTAAATTTCTTTTATATATTGCAACAGTTTTTTTCAAAGATGTTTCATGTGTTTTTTCTATAAATCTACCACAAACATATAGATAATAAGATAACCTCCCATAAATCAGACTCCAAATATTTGTTGTCTGCACATAGAGAATTGATGTAAAAATAAAAAGAAAAATCCATAGACGGGGTGGGTTAGAATTGGAAGCCTTCGGTTCAGTTCGGTTGGCAACCAGAAAAGTGGAATGCATGTCAACCGATTGGTTCGGTTTTGCTGGTTTTTTTTGTCCATAACCTAGCCGAGACTGACTGAGAACACCCTAGTTTGTGAGAAAGAGAAGCTCTACTGTGCGTGCGGTGCTAGGGTTAGGAACTAGTGTGAAGTTTGTGATGTGTTGGTTAAGAAAGTCTGACTGGGCGACGTATTGATTGAAAGGCTTATTGGTTCAATCATTATGATAATTATCAACCTTGGCATCAATCACTGATTAATTTTTTTTTTTTTTTGTTTCTTTTTTCTGGTAAGCAATCGTTGAAATACCAAAGAAAGAACCATTTTGGTTTGATTTAATTCCTCAAAAGCAGCCTGAATCATTGGTTAATTTTGTGTGCAAACAGATTTGTTTGGTTCGGTTGGAGTCTTTTCCTGAAAGACTCTGAAATCCTTGCTATTGTAATATCTGATAGCCTTCCTTGTCAATGTAGATAAAGATGGATGAAGCTGTGGAAATTGATAAAAGACCCATTTTCAGAGATATCAGACGCTATTTCTGTGAATACTGTGGCATCTGCAGGTCCAAAAAGACCTTAATCACCTCTCATATCAATTCACACCACAAGGTATTATTTACGGTTTTGTTCTATTTTTATTTTTATATTTTTGCTTCGTGTGCTGCAAAATTTGAATCTTTTTCGAGCAAGGTTATCTATTTTTCATGACTATAATCTTTTTCCTTTTGTGGTTATTGTACTTCTGTATTTCAAACTAAATGGGTGACATGGTTTTGGTAATGAAATCCTCTTATAAGCGTTAGTATGTTAAACAAGTTGTGTTATAGATGTTGTATCTCTCTTTTTTTTTTTTTTTGGACGTGGATATGTTGTATCTTAAGGATATGTTCATAATTTTGGAATTTAGAGGGGAAGGGAGGGGAATGAAGACTTGTGTAAAACCCTTCCATCCCTTCCCCTTTCTCCAAAATTCAAACTCACAAACATATCCTAAAGGAATATGGATGTGGGAAATTGGGGCACTTCATAAGTTTGAAGTTGTATTGAGATTTTTCATGTTTCAAGAGATCCTCAAATCCCTGATCCTTTGACTATATCTCTTGTTGTTTTTATTTTTACCTTCCTATTTCTAAGTTATATATGTATTTGTATATGGTTATGTTAACTTTTAATGTGTTTTAGGAGGAGGCGGAAAAAGATAGAGCTGAACGAAATAATGAAGCACAGTGCATAAAACCCAACAACACTTGCCAGGAGTGTGGTGCTAGTTTCAAAAAGTGTGCCTACTTGTTGCAGCACATGCAAAGCCATTCACTTGAGGTATTTGCTTAATTAAACATGACAATGTTTTACTGTCCAAGCCCTTTTGCATTTGATTCATTTATTGAGATTTTACATTATAGAATAAATTTCGATGGGCAGAGAGAGCTAAATATTGGAAATTAATCCAACAAGCTATTCTGTTAAAAATATCAGTATGCTGAAAGAAGTTCCTATATGTTAACACACTTGATATTTTAGTTGTTGTATCAACTGAAGAAACATTTTTTGCAGAAAGTTATTTATAAGATACTATAATCATTCTAAAACAAAGGATGTTATAGTGTGAAGCATTGGATCCCAGACAAGGAATTCCAAAATGCATGGGGCAGCATGTTTAGACTTGATGGATTAGTATCAAGTAGGAGACCTCTTGTGAAGCTCCATCAAGGATGCCTCAGTCACGCTTTGTTCAGAATGAGGTTGGCAATTTGTTCTCCTATACCTCATTATCATTAAACCAATTGATACTAGTTAAGTTCTTGATTTTTAGCTTTGATGTTTCTTTTAATGGTTCCAGAGGCCGTATGTGTGTACTATTGATGATTGTCAGGCAAGTTACAGAAGAAAGGACCACTTGACTCGCCACCTTCTACAGCATGAAGGGAAAACTTTTAAATGTCCAATTGAGAGTTGCAGCCTCAACTTCTCTTTACAGGGTAATATGAAAAGACATGTCAAGGAGATTCATGATGAGGATCGTACATGTACAAATGTTGAATGTCGGAAGCAGTTTGTGTGCCCACAAGTTGGCTGTGGAAAGGTTTTCAAGTTCGCATCAAGGCTTCAAAAGCATGAAAATTCTCATGGCAAGTTTCGATCTGTCTGATTTTCTGTGTTTCCAGTGATGTTTGGAAATTTGTCTTCTATTTATATTTTTGAAAATGTTGGGAACAGTTGTGAAGAAAACTTTTGTTCTGCAGTTAAGCTGGAGTCGGTAGATGCAGTGTGCTTAGAGCCTGGTTGTATGAAACATTTCACTAATGACCAGTGCCTTAAAGCCCACATTGAATTCTGCCATCAACATGTGACCTGTGACACTTGTGGGAGTAAGCAACTTCAGAAGAATATTAAAAGGCATCTTCGTACACATGAAGCTGAAGGATCATTAGAGGTGTTTCAATGTGAATTTGAGGGCTGTAGCTGTACATTCTCAAGTGTAAGACTCCTTAGTCTTAAAACTGCTGGGTTTACATTCTAACTGAGTTCTCCGTTCTGTTTACAATTAGAACTTTGTTTTTAATTAACTCTTTTGTGGCTGTGCCTCAACAGAAATCTAATCTTCATACGCATGAGAAGGCTGTGCACTTCAAAGAAAAGCCTTTTGTGTGTGGCTTTCCTGATTGTGGCATGAGATTTGCCTACAAACATGTGAGAGATAACCATGTTAAAACTGGCAAACATGTTTTTACCCATGTAAGTTCTTTTTTTATTAATATCTTGTGGTTTAAAAGATTCTTGCTAAGTTAGCCTTTTGTATTAATACACTGAAATTTCCATGATACAGGGAGATTTTGAAGAAGCCGATGAACAATTCAGGTCAACGCCAAGGGGTGGGAGGAAGAGAAAGTGTCCTACTGTTGAAATGTTAGTTAGGAAGAGAGTTACCCCACCTAGTCAATTGGAGAACTGGTTCTTTATGCAGGATAGTGAGGAGATGGATTGAGCTTTGTTTGCTCTTACCCTGCTCTGCTGAAGTATATGAAAGGTAGATTTATGTGTATGTAGGATTAAGGGCAGGATTAGCATAGCAATGTATAGTGAGGATTGCTACATCTTACATATTGTGTGTAAAATTATACGAAGTTCTAACGCGTTCAATAGTAACCAATATATGTACTGCTGTTACCAATGGCAATCTTAACACCATTGCGCATGCTCTCATCTTATTTCAACCGAGGATATAGCATACTCGCCTCCTCATTGTTTCAGTTATAATCATACTTTTACTGGATTGATGATCGACTCAGCCTGGCCGAATCAATTGAATTGAATTTAATATAACAAATATATAATACAATAAATATAATAAAATAACTTATCTAATAAACAATTTAACACTTAAAAAAATTTATAGGCTTTGAAAACATGAGTATTTGACTTGTAATTTTAGCTAAATAGAAAGCCCTTTTCTTCTAGTTTTTAACAAATTGCAAGGAAATTTTTGTTCATACATTGAAAATGTATGTGAACTTCATTAATTAATTAGTTTCAGAGAGTGACATTGTTCTAATAGAACAAGAATGGAAGACTAACTAGTTATGATACCAAGCATATCACCTTTAAAATTGTCAAAGTTAAAGGGAATCTTGAAAGAAGTCCTCCATGATACTCTTCAAAATTTCCATGTGTGGACAGGTTGGCTCTAGCTCGACCCACACCTTTAAATATTTGGTTTCATGCTTAAGTCTCTTCGACCCTTCAAACCTTACTATATAATAACACCAACCTAATATTAATGCCTCAATGCTATATATATCCTCTCTGAGAGAGAGCTAGCTCATTCTAGCCAAACACTTATCCATCCTCTACCTGTCAGACAACAACATTTGGCACCGTTTGTGCATAAAGGTAAAACTCTTCCCACTTGAGAAACCCAGAAGCTATGCACTGATCACCATCAACATGGACACAATGCATAGCACAATGAACACAAAACAATAGGCCTTCATACAATACGACTTACACCATTGAAGATTCATCCATGCCCAATTCAAAGGCCAACTCTGTAGAACAAAGAAGCTAAGTGGTAGCAGACTAGCAGCAAACTAAGGATAAGAGCTCAGACATGATTTACATTTCATAATAAATAAATATCAAAATAAACAAAACTATAGGAGAAGCACAGAGTAGACTCGTTTGTACATCACCATCTATATAACTACAATGTTATTCCTTCTAGGGTTCCAACGTGCCTCTGAGACTCCATGCTTATTCAACAATGGCGTCTGAGGTTGCGGGCACAAATTGATATGCAATCAGATCTTCTTCTAATTTGTGAAATGGTGGAAGGGATTTACATCTACAATTGTACTATTCTCTACGCTTTTATTGTTGTTGATTTGTGTGAATGGCAATGGGCTCTCAGCTGAATGGTGTGTGAGAGCTCAATTTCTATGTGATCTTTGGAGACAACCTCAAGGTTTGACACGTGTATTCAAGGAAACTGCCCCAAATTTGTCTATATATTGCAACTGTCTTATAAACTGGGTTTTTCTGAAAATCTACCACAAACATAAAGATAACCTCCTAGAAATCAGACTTCAAATATTTGCTGCCTGAACATTGAAAATTGATGCAATTAAAAATTCTATCCATAGTGCTAGTAGTGTCAAAATGGCCAATGGCCCAGGTAAATCTTAGTGAATCTGCTTCATGTTGGTGCCAAGTCTGAACTTTTGTCATTTATTGTATATTGGTTTAGCCCTTTTTTATTACTTATTAGGATTTTTCATTGAAGTTACTTGAAACTTGATTTGAAGTTATTAAAATTTTATTACAACTATGATGCTGAACGAGTAGATTGAAGGTTAAGTTATTATTAGGTTCTATTATGCTATGCAATTTTTTAAAGAGAAGGTTTGATTGGGTATTTTAGCAGTAGAACCGTATAAGGTTCAGTTTTGTTTACTTCTGTTCACTGTTTCTTGTTTTATTGCGACATGGCTATTTGTTTAATCTATTCAATTTTGTGTTGGTTTTATAGGTGAGCACGTGCCTCCTCATTGTTTAATCTAGCATTTGATTTCTATTTGAGGAACAGAGACTTCTTGTCCAATTGTCCTATCTTCAATTCTTCAGTGAGTAGACACTAAACAGAATTCCCATTTCTTACCTTTTGTTATTGGTAGAAATGCTATCAGGTGCAAACAGTTTGTTATGAGATGATTTGGTATGTGTTTCTTTGTTAGTTTTTGATGTAATTTGTTAAAATGTAGTAATTTGATACTTGTTGAGAGTTTAATATTGTTGGGAGTTAAAGTGATATATGTTCTCAGAAACTGTATAAATCTGTTAGCCTTTGCCGGAGTTTCAGACACAATTACATATGTAGAGAAGGTCATAAATTCATAATCCTTAAGCTTAACTACATGTTGCAACCCTCTCCCAAACTGCATGGGGAAGATTGTGGAGCCAACTCACGTTGATGGCTGAGCCTCATTTTGAAGCAGTGAAGCTGCAGAAACTTCAACATGCTGTTCCTCATTTTGCAGTTGTGAAGCTATGGCCGTGCAATGTGCAAATCCCACAAGCCCAACTAATCCTACTGCTATTTGATAAATTAATCTATTTAAAACGAAAAGACCATAACAAAAAATGGAAGAGAGAATGGAGAAGAGACAAAAGGTCCCCAATTCAATGAGAAAGAGATGGACAAAACCCTGGGTTTTCTAAAAATAATAGTAGCTTTTGGTCATAATAAGCATAGAAAATGTGAATACCTCCTATGAAACTTGTATATGACTAGATTCTCTGTGATGCTTGAATATTTGTTGATTGTTATGCAATGATTCTCTTTTTTCTGTTATTGTATATTAGTTTGAGTGAAACCTTAATTCCCACTTGAGATTCAGTATAGTGAGCATGTGTACATTCTTGTACTATTCACTATATTGGATCTTGAATTGTCCAAGTGGGATAGTTTGGGAAGAAATTTCCTCTTTAGTTGGTTAATGTTTGTTCTTTAAATCTCAAATTTTGTATTTAATAAAATTTTGGTCATTGCATTTTCTTTTGTTCTCCCAATGCATACATGTTTGTGGTAAATCTTACCACGTTCAAGTCGTGTATTTGGAGACCAAAGGAAAATGCTAAAATTTCGTCATGTACAAAATTTGAGATTTAAAGAATAAGCATTAACCAAAAAAGAGAGTTTCTTCTTGAATGGGATAGGGTCATACCTTGTCAATAGGGAGATTTGGAGGTGAGGATATGGTATGTTATTTTTGTGCATATTCTATTCTTGTTTGTATACTTGTGTGTTTGTTCTTGAAATTATGTTTGTCTCAATGTTTAGGAATTTATAAAAGGTATATTATTATGGAGTCTATGAACAATATTGTGAATGTGGATGACAAAGATGTTTGTGAAACTCGTATTGGAGTCTAGAAGTGCTGAGTCATCCAAGAAACCTCATGTGTTTGGGGATTTTTTTGAGGAATGCGATAGATAAGGATGGTATAGAGAGAGTCGTGTGCAATCATTGTGGTCCCAACTATGCAGTTGAGAAAAATCCTAAAACCAAGAATAATTACGGAACTTTCCATTTAAATCGTCATGTAGCAAGTTGCAAAAGCATCGCAAATGCAAATATCAATAGGGCTTAAATGTTGACTTATCAAGAGGAAAATCTAGTATGATTTAAGATTAATAAAAAAATTCATCGTGATCTGCTTGCTCAAGCTATAATCAAACATGATCTTCCTTTAAACTTTGTTGAGGATGAGAAGATAAGAGAATGGGCCAAATGTTTGAACCATAGTGTTGTGATGCACTCTAGGAATATTGTGGTGTTAGATGTTCAAAAAATTTACTTAAGAGAAAAGGATAAACTTAAGCAAGTGATGTCTAGGATCCCCAATAGGTTTGTTTAACTTTTGATGTATGGATAGCATCTATCACATAGGGTTATATCTGTTTAACTACACATTTTGTTGATGAAAGTTGGAGACTAACTAGTAGAATTGGAAGCAATGGGGTTTTTTATAAGGTGTTCTCCATTGCTTTGGACAATGCTTATGCAAATGATAGCATGTAGGATATTTGGAAGACCCATCTATGTTTGCAAAATCATTTATTGTGTGATGGAGAATTTTTTCATGTGCGGTGTTGTGCTCACATACTAAATCTTATTGTGCATGAGAGTTTAAAAGTGGCAAGCGAAGCATTGTTTAAAATTATAGAAAGTGTCAAGTATGTGAGGTGATCAGATGCAAGAATGATAAAGTTTAAAGAATGTGTGCAACAAGCTGCTGTTCATGAAAGCACGGGTTTGAAATTAGATGTTTTGACTCGGTGGAATTCAACATATATGATGCTGGAAAGTGCAATAAAATTTGAAAGAGCATTTGATATTCTTCGAGTGATAGACAACAATTACAAATATTGTTCCTTATTTGAAGAATGGAGAAGGGAGAAGATGTGTGAATTTCTGAACCCTTCTATGATACTAGAAATCTAATTTCAGGTTCATCTTATCTGATTTCAAACTTGTATGTTTAGTCCTGTCTGTTTAATCCATGACTTGAATGGACCAGGGTGGCTAGTTTAACAGCCCTACACTCCCTAGCAACTGATTTTTCATTTTGATATTCCTGTCATTTATTCATATTTTGTTTTTAAAAAATACAGCTATTGATCCATGGAAGGCAAGTTATGGGAACCTTCTTCAAGTGATGATAGCAATGATGAGATGTGTATTCAAAATGCAAGTGATGAAGATGACCATGCTTTTTCATCTGTTTCCATGCCCAAGTTGCAGTTCAGGTCCATTATTATTATTATTGCAATGAGGATTTCAGTTACTTGTGAAAATATTAAAGTGAATCCTTTTAATTTTCATTTACCAGGAATGTGAAATCCAAAGGCATTTGGAATGATGAGATAGGAATGGCGGAAGTCATTGAAAAGTGTGGTAAAATGTGGGTAACTACAGGAATAGTTCGAAGTGGCAAGATTTATTCTTCAATTGAGGAGACTTTGTAGGTGATATGCCACCTTTCTATATACCCCGTTTGTTACCTGGAGAAAAATCAAATATTTGCTTACATGATTGATGATAAACTTGCATGAGAAAAAATTGTGTAGGTATATATACTAATAAATTTATATTCAAATTTCAGATTATGTTAGTTGGAAGAGAAATTAGTAAAGAAAGGTATTTGTCATGTATACTTTTCTTGCTGAGAGTTGAAAACTTGTGTTGATTTTTATTTGACAGGTATTTGATGGAAATAGGAGCCTTAGATCTCTTAGATAATGGTGAAAGAAGCATGTCTCTAACAGAAATGTATGAAAAGGTTGCAGGCGGGAAGAGTGGATGTTGTTGAGAGCTGTTTGAGGTTTACAGGCACCTCAAGTCTCTCGGCTACATAGTTGGGCGGCATGGTGTTGTTTGGAGTTTGAAGGGAATTAAAAGTTCCCATAAGACCCTTGATGTTGCTGAAGAAACCAGACAAATAGTAGATGTCGGTTCCAGAGTTGAGGTTTCAATTGATGAGTTATTCAGTGAGTTGCAGATTAATGATTTGAGGCCAGATGTTGATGTTTATCTTCCAAATAGCAAGTTTAAAAAGTCTTCTCCTGGTGATCCTAGTTTTCTGCTCTACTTGTCTAGGCAATTACTACTACTCTTATTATATCAGTATGGCTATTCTACCAAAAAAAAAAAAGTTAAGTGATCTGTGTAGTGTCATACTATGGTTTATTTAGGTTGTGGAGTAATTAAGAACGCAACTTAAAGGAACACTTGCATGCTGCCACAAATATGTTAGCTTATTTTGTGTGTGTGTGTCGTTTGAGGGAGGATGAGGGGGTTGTTTACCAGGTGCAGGTGGGCAAAGCTTGGGCATTAGAGAGATAATGTCGCGATGTTATTCATAGTATATACTAAATTGATAAAAGCTATTGTGGTTGTAGGTCTTCTGATGGCACTTTAGGTAATGGCCTAGAAATTTCTTACTGCAGCAGGGAATTGCAAGCTTATCTCAATAGATAACTGTTGTCATTTAAGTTTGCTTTACAGCATCCATGAGAAAGTGATAACCATTTTGGTGTAATAGCTTTTATTCCTTGGAGAGCGAGAGCACGGCACTAGCTAATAATTAGGTTATTTCTATGCAAGGAACTCTTAACCATGTACAGTATGGTTATTCATTTAGAAAAAATTGAACAAAAGTACAACACTGGGTTGTTTGGTCCTTATGAATTGATAAATATATAAATTTTTTCTTAATTCTAATCTTTTCCCCCTTATATTCTGTTTTATGGTTTGAGAAATCAATTTAATCAATCATATAACATGTATTCTGTAGGGGCCATTATCTACCATCCAGAACAGAAATTGAAGCCCTTAAGAAACAATGTGGTGGCATTCCTTTGAAAATCTGCCTTCTCACAGAGGGACGGGTCAGTCTCTTTTCCTTCGACAAGGTGCAACTTCCTGTTCTACCCTGAATTTCTGGCTCCAGTATGACATTTCGCAATGTGGGCTGAGGAGAAAGGAAGCTAAGGTTAACACCAAGAGATTGGGATGTTGTTACTTGTATGATACAGTGGTGTGCAAGAAAACTGCAACTTGAATAGCAGATCCAATAATATTGGACTGCAATGTTGTGAGATACAAAAATTTGCAAGAAAACTACAGCTGGTGTGGTTAGTATGATCATGTACAGCGATCGGCTTGGTGATCACATCTGGAGTTTATTTCTGACCAAACTGAGTATGGTTTTGATGCTAGTCCATGTTTTGTTTACCATAAAATGAATCTAAGGGCAATGGCCAAGCAGCAATACTTGCAAGTTTGTAATTTTAGACTATAGAGAATAAGAGAGCTAGAGAAAGTGTCTGGTTGGATGGATTATGTATAATAATAATAACTAGAGGACTTGTGATTAGAGTAAGAAATAGTATATATGTGCTTACCATGCTTCATTAAATTCTTTAATTTTAGTGTTGATTTCGTGGACTGTCAGATTTGATTTCTATCCGGTGGTTTCATAAGTGTCCAAGTTTTGTTCTTGGGTTTTGTTTATGTTGTTCTGTCATTTGATAGGAATCCTTTGCAAATGAAATCGGCAAAGTGTGGGAGGTAAATGGGACGACCAAGGGCTATTGCAATTTGCAGTTATTCACATGATGGTGCTTCCTGCTCTGTAGACAAATGTTATCGGTCCAGAAACTTAAGCGTGAAGGGTCCCACTGATATTATTTATTGATCAGTTTAACTAGTGCGTTAGTTCCTGATCTGGCTGCACATACGATGTACTTTATCCATCATCTTGTGTTGAACATACCCCAATTTTCCCCTTAAGTAAATATTCATTGACAATGAGTGATTAGGTATGAAAAATGTGAAAGCAACTTTTTTCAAGAAAAGGGCATAATGGTAAGTTTGCGATGAAGGACAAAACATGAAATTGGTAAAATTATTTACAAAATAAAATGAAATAAAATCCTCATGACAAATAATAAATATCAACAATGCAAGGGATTAATAAAATTCTTGTGGATGTATTTTTTGAAATTTGGGCATTTTAACATCAATGCAAGGAGTCGGACCCACCAATAGTTGAGAGAAGGAATGACCCTCTGATGCATGCGATAGTGGTCACGATCACCACCATCACGCGCACATACTTTTGTCTTGGTCCTCGTGCTATCTTTTAAGATATGGTTTTATCTTCAAAATATTTAAAGTTTGAGAGAAGGCTCATTGCGGGCTGCTTATAATTATGCTTCTGAATCATGTTATCATGTATGATGATGCAATCTTATGATCAAGAAATGACCCTTAACATGCCTAGCATTAAGAAAGAAAAAGCGAATCAAGGGTGTGATGTTTCCTCGATGTGGAAGGTGACCTTCAAAGACTAGACTAAGGGATATGGCTTTTCCCTGACGTGAAAAGTGACTCATAAGATCATTCTCCAACATGGGAAGTGAGCCATAAGATCATTTAGATCATTTTTCAATGTGAAGAGCGACACCGTACCCCTCAACCTAGGGCGGCAACAACCGTCAGTCTGAGCTTGGTACAATCAATTTCTGAGGGAGGGCATTGCAAGTAGCACAGGCTGAGGATCAAGTTCAGATAAAGTAAAGATTACTTAGATAATTGTTTGATGTTATGTGTCCATTACTTGTTGATGTTTGTGATGCGTAGTATCCCTCTTGTATACATGTCCATGGCATATCAATGTTAGAGTAAAGTGTTATTTTGCTTCCTAAAATTATAAGTGTGTTTCCTTTAGTTCTGAAATTTTGAAATTAAGCTTTTAGTTAAAATTACATTTTGTAGGTTCACTTTAATCCAATCAAACAACTATCAGTAAACTGTTATATTTTCCTAACGTTGGCACTTAATTTCATGGCACGTGGCATAGCATCCCACGTCGCGATGTAATGGTTGGTGGGGTTATTTGAGGAGGCTACAATAACTTCCAAAATATAATTTTAGGACTAAAGAATTAATTTCAAAGAATTAAAATGAAATATGCTTTCAGGGCCAAAATAACCCTTTACTCATCCATGTTAAAAAGCATGTAAAAAGAATCCACCTGCTAAAGAGACTTACAAAAAATTAAGCGCCATACAATTGCCAACGAATTCCCTAAATAAACCTGAGGGGGCTTGAGGCGAAAACAATGTCATGTATGCATAAGCCCTATTGAGAAATATCATATTTCTCATCCCTATTTTTCTTTTTCCGTACGTCTCTAGATGGAGAACAGGACAAGAGTGGAGTCGGTTCACGTGCTAGCATTGAGGAGGAAGTCTCAAACCACGACAAGTACCCTGTGGGGTTCGCATGAGTCCATCTGCATCACTGTGCCTAGCTCAATTAACAGTTAGCTGCATCGAAGTGAGAGAACGATGGCAACTGAGAGCGAGGAAGATATATCGGAGCATTATAATGAATGGCTGTGTCAGTGACACCTTCTTGGGAGGAAGACTTGGCCTTGCGGACCCACCGTAGACTAGAGCGCATATATACAACTTGAGCAACTTGATAGGGCTTGTGATATTTTTACCTCGATGCTGGCAGAATTGATTTTTTTGTCTACCCTTGTGTCTGGATGATTTGCTTTTTGTTACGACTGAGAAAGTGTCCATTTTGAACGATGAATTAGGAGGTTTCTCCTCATCCAACTTCTTTTAATGTGAGGATAATTCATTTTAAATACTTTTAATTATTCTATAAGTCTATACAATTTCATTCAATTTTCAATCAGGTTCATATAATTTAAAATTTTTTAATTAGATTCTATATTTTATAAAATTTTTAATTAAATTTCTATGAATAATAATCGTTAAAAAAAAAAATATATATATTTTGTAGAATTCTTCGAACAAAATCAAACATAAAGATTTTATAGACTAAAATCAAAATTTAATTATTTTCAAGGGTTAAAAATATATTTAATTCAATTAATAAATATTTATGATAGCTATGATTACAAATAATAAATATTTAAATAAGAACATTTATTTTTAATTTTATAAACAAATAATTAACAAGCATTTTCATTTTATTATAATTTTACTATTTTCTGTTCAATATTTACTTAAAAATAGAATTATTTATAATAATGAGATAATAATTTTGTGTAATATAATGTTATATCTTATACAATGTCACGCTAAATATTGTATAATATTAAATTTTTAATTGATCAAATACTATTAGATTTTATATTATTAAATCTTATCCTATTGAATTTTATTCTATAGGTATACATGAGCCTTTAGAGGGGTGGGTTGCAATTATTGAATAAAAAAAAAAGGTGCAATTCAGCAAAACTGGAAGGGTGATTTTTATTATCTACGCAATTATTCAAACCAATTCATGTTTAGACTAAAAACATATTTAAGTTTTATTAAGTTTATATTACTTACAATTATAATTTACACCAAATATAATTTATTATTTACTTTAATTTTGTAATAATTATTATTAACTTAATGAAACATACAATTTGAAAACTTGTAATCTTCTAAGAGTGTGTTTTATTAGAAGGAAAAAATTGCGGATAAATTCTTCATTATTGAGCTCAATATATAATTTTACATATATAATTCAATTATGAAAAACTTATTTTTTATTTTACCCTCCAACCAAACATACACCATAAGTTTGAAAAAAGAAAAACAAAAAAGATAAGTCGGGACACTGCATCCCCTTGAAATGTTCAAAAGAAACCCAAATTTGAACTATTTTAGAGACTACACTTCAGGAAATTTGAACAACTGCACGTGATTAAGTATCTTCTCTAGATTCTGAAATGATGATCCATCAGGGGCAGAAGAAGCATCCTTTGCCAATTTCTTCAATTCCAAGGCCTTCTCCCTCATCTCTTGACCCTTTTCTCCATCCATCAACTCCCTCACAAGGCTTTCAATTTTGTCCCTTCTAACATCCTCTATCTCAAATCCAATCCCCCACTCCTTGCAGCAAAACCGACAATTGGTTTGTTGCTCAGCAAAAAAAGGCCAACAAATCATTGGCACACCACCACAAACACTTTCCAAGGTTGAGTTCCAACCACTATGTGTCAAAAACCCACCAATTGCAGGGTGAGCCAACACTTGCTCTTGTGGACACCAACTTGCTAACAGTCCTCTAACTTTGGTCTCTTCCACAAACTCATAAGGTAACACAGCATTTTCACCAGCCACTAGGTCTGGCCTAATGACCCACAAGAATGATTTGTTGCTATTGGCTAGTCCCCAAGCAAACTCTATCAATTGGTCACTTGTCATAACAGTGATGCTACCAAAGTTCACATACACCACTGAATCTGGTTCTTTGCTGTCCAGCCATTCAAGACACTCTGGCTCCTCCTTCCAAAGGTTGGATCCAATGACTTTCAAGTCCTTGTCTGTGACATGATTTAGTTGAAAATTCAAGGGACCAATGGTGTAGACTGGAGGTAAATTATTAATTTTGGAGGAGCATGCTTCCAAAATATCATGGTCTAAGGCATCAAACGTATTTATTATGATTGCAGAATACTTTGTAGCTCTATCACACTCCCCTATGAAGTAATTGAGCATAATATCATCTGGGTCTGTGGTTCTGATGAAGCTGGGAAAATCCCTCAATCGAATCTCTTTTATTCCTGGCACCCAATTGACGGTAGTCTCCAAATGCCCATTGGTGACGTCTGCATATCGAGCACATAATTTGCTTAGTTTTTTTTTTTAATTCTTTTGGTGCTAACATAATTTACTTAGTTAAACTCAAATAAACAATGTTCTAATTGCTTTTAGGCGAGATTATATAAACTCATTTCTCATTTAAAATAGTTTATTGTTAAAATTTTGTAAAAATTCTTTAGGAAAAAGAACAGTTTTACCTTTAACATTAAACTTTATTAAAAAAATCATTAATTTGATATAAATGACCCGGGACTTATTTAACATAAAGAGTAGAGTTTCATAAATCAAACATTCATTAATAAAAAGAATTCAAATTTGATAATCTGTCAATGTAAAAAAAGTTATATACAAACATCTAATCATATAATATTATATTAGTAAAAGTATTTAGCTAAATAGCCTATTATCTTAAAAGGCTTACAAATATAAGTATATAATGGAATAGAACTTGATTGTGAAATTTAATTAACTTTAATAAGAAGATAGATATTTAATAAGTTTGGAAATTAACAATTCATATGATATATGTTAGCAATTAAGAAGAGTTCATTTTAGTTGCTTTTCAACTTAATAGAACTGGATTGTGAAATTTTAATTACAATTTCATATCTTACTCTAAACATAAAAATTGGAATTGTGCTGTCCAATTTCAATTTCAAGTTTCAACAGCATGCTCAATTTCATACATCAAACAGAACATAATGGAAAACTATTTTGGAAGATATAATTATTTTTCTAAAAAAATTATCAACAGAGGTATTAATTATAAATTGTTTCTGATTCATAATAAACTAATCTAAAAACTTTAATTCATGTTCGTTTAGGATTCTTTCACATCCAAACCCGCGTTGAAGCCATATTTTCATTTTGTTAAGAGTGTTTTTGCATTTGTTAAAATCTTAAACAAATTGTACCCAATGTGTATATATATAACCGAACATGTCCTGACGTGTTTACGGTAAAAGAAATCAATAAACCTTTGAATTTGGACTTTTAAGCAAGCAAGTGTAGTTGCTTCTAAACAATAAATATATTGACACTAGCAGAAACCTATTTACTATTTATATTGGCAATCTCTTGAATTTTAAGATCACTTTTTTTGCCCTTTCAAGGGTTAAAGGGGCAAAAGCCCAAGCAAAAGAATTGATTGTATACCAAGGAAATTCTTTTTTTTTTCTGAGAACAGTACATAAGAATTTAATCTTTTACTGCTTAGGGTTTGGATTTTTTTTGGATAAAAATATTTTTTAAAAGAATTATTTTTCCACATATTCTAATAATTTTTTAAATATAATTTAAAATAATATATTTTAGAAGCAAACAAGAGTAGTTATTTCAAAAAAAAATTTGATTTTAATTTTTTTAATTATATAAAATTTAAGTTTTATAATCACTTTCTCTAAAAGTTAAAACAAATGCACCCTATTCAGAAAATACCCCAATATTTATTGTAACGAAAACAAATCTGCTTAATAAAATGTTTAGAACTTCTTAATTCGATTAATTACCAAATCTTATAGTAAGACAAAAAAAAAAAAAATAACAATATCCGAAAGCTATTATTTGTGATTATAAATTTATAATACCAAAAATCTCTTACCTTTGAGGGGTACTAAGCCTTTTTCAACAAGTTGACGATACTGCATGTAGCAAGTGAATCCACAAGCACTAGCTGTCCACAACATCACCACAGGGATGCCCAATTCTTCACCAGCAGGAACAGTGAAACTCATGGCACCGTCAGAGATTATGCAAGTAACAGGAGGAATATCATCTGGGGCATCACAATTGAGCCTGGAAATTAGGCTTATAAAGTGAGGCAAGCAATATTTGCTAGTGGAATAACACAAGGAAGGTATGTCCTGTGTTGCATCCACATGATTATCATTGTTATTAGGCTCATCAGGAAGACCATCTGGGATGGTCTCAAAATGGAATGAGGGTAGGCCTTTGAGGGAATCAGGGCCTCTTGATTTGAGGAGGCGTTTGTGGTTGTACTCAGTGTTGACAAAGGTTATGTGGAAGCCTCTATGGTGAAGGAGCTTTGCTAGTTTGAGCATTGGGGTTATGTGGCCTTGTGCTGGGTATGGGATGCACACAACATGAGGCTTTTGATTCATTGTGTTCAAAGAACCCATTTTTTTTCAATTGGATTGAAAGAAAGTGCTCTTTCAACCAAAAGAATGGCAAGATTACTTGTTAGCTAGATGTGGGGAGTTAATGTCTTGCTTGCACCAGATTTTATAGGGAGACGGGAGAGAGAGGTGGTATTTATTATCAAATTAATGTGTTTGGTACTTCCAATAATGGTAGCATGCATTAAACTCTTTTTACTTCATATGTCCAAAATAAAAAAAATAAATTAAGAAAATAATAAATATATTTTGATAATAAAAATAATGTATGAGTGAACTATATTATCCCTATTAAAATATAAATTTACATAATTATAATATTAAAAAATAAGATACAATTAATTAGAGATAATATTAAAAATAAAAATTTAATGTTTCTTAATATAATAAATGAATATATGTTTTGCGATAAAAAAATAAAGAAAAGTGAACATATGGAGTAAAAAAGAGAAAGTATGATATGGATTTTATATTTAAATAAGGTTAAATTAACCTATTAGTTCATATATTTTTACCAAAATTTTTATTTAGGTTTCTATGGTTTGACGATTCGCTATCAAATTCCTAGACGTAACAAACATTTGTTGCCAAAAAGAAAGGATATTTCTTGATTTTATCTATTGCCAGTTCCATATAGATCGACTTAAACTCCTAATAGATTATAATGTTTTCAAATTATCTTTGAAATTCATCACAATAAACATTAATTAAATCTTTAAATAATTGAGAATGATTAGGATTGGTCCATATGTGTCAGATAACCCGTGACAATTGTTTTCTTATAATGATGTTATTTTGCACATAAAAAGTAGGTATTTTTAAGTGTTCATTCAAATCTAAAAATAAAGGAAAAAAAAAATGAAGGGTGTTAAGATAAGAGTCTCATAAAATTTAAGAATAATAAATTGAATACCTACATAAAATATAAGGTGATAGGTGTTAAAAAAATATTTCTCTTTTTTATAATAGTACTACTTTTGGTATATTGGTATGAGGTGATGGCGGATTCTCATTTTTATATTATATTAAAATTAAAATCTTTCTTCCCAATATAATATTTATCTTTTTCTCAATCATTAACTAATGCTCTGAGGCATTGGGTAGAAAGTGTCAAACACACTGACACAGACACGCATGTGCTGTTTAAGAAGAAATATCATAACTAATTTAAGACTAGAACGTTACTGTATTAAATCAAAGATTGCGTACGAAGAGGAAGTGACGTACCGAGAGACGAGTGCATTTCACGGAGATGGAGATGTGCTGGCCGACTATCAGAGCGAGAGTTTGGAAAGAGTAAGATTACTAATTATTGATTTGATTTGATTTATTAAATTTTATGCTTTTGATTATTATATAAAATATAATTTAAATTGCTTTGAAGATTAATTTTTATATTTAAAATATAAAATAGAAAATAAATTGATTTCATTTGTATTTAGGCTTTCAAATCAATTCAATTTTTATTAAATTTAATTTGATAAGATTTGACAAATAAAATTATTTGAGTAAAATACAATCCTAAAAGTAGCATTGTCAGCAACCTAGTAAAAAATGTCATGAACTTTAGAATGGTTAGGAAGCAACCTAGTAATTTCTTTTTAGAGTTGTGTTATTTGTATTTATTAATTATGGAATATTAATAATTAATCATAAATCTATTATTAAATGAGATATGAAAATAGTATTTTGATGAGTGTGAATTGATAATGTCACAGATAAGTCAAATAACATTATTCTTCTTTTATCATGTACGAAGTTTTTCATCAATAAAATCATCATGGACCTATTTGGGATTTACTTCTTAAAAAAGTTATACATCAATATTAATTCAACCATATATGACCACATCAATAAAAGTATTTGATTTAAGTACTCACTATTTTAAAAGTCTTATAAAGGAATGCATATGGGTGGATTACTATGTAAAATACTTTCACATTGTTTGTTTATCAAAACTAATCTCTAAATATAATAGTAATTTTTTTTTGAGAGAATCACTATTTTATCCTCCAAAACATCATATAATTAACAAAATAACTATTCACCATGGACCTCCAAAGACCCATCTAATTTGATAAATTTACCTAAATATCAATTGATCTCTATTTTTTACTAACAAAAGTAATTATTTTATGAGACTATTTTATCAAAATGTGATCTTTTGAGGGTTAAATGATCATTCTATAGTATCAATTTGACATAAAAATAGGCTATATTTTCAAAATATGATCTTTTAGGACTAAACTTGACATAAAACACAAAATGTAATCACTTCTATTAATAACAATGGAAATCAGTTGACCTTTGGGTGAATTTGTCAAACAAAGTGAATCTTTTGAGGCTATGGACAAATACAATTTCTTTTGAGGACTATTTCATCGGCTGCATAATCTTATGAGGGCCAAAATGATAATTCTCCCTAATTTTCTATTATCTTTAAACAGTTTTTATATTATAATTTTAACTTTTAGAAAAGCATATTTTTATACCTTTTTAGTAACTATATTTAAAAAATATTTAAATATATAAAAAGGCATGAAAAATATATTTGTTTTATAAACTAATTGAAATAATCTTTAGTCTTTTCAAATGAGAAGTATCTAGCGACAATATACTTAAAAATCATTTTCCTTTTATGAAAATAATCTTTAGAGTTTAGTTCATTACAAAAAAGACAATAAAATCAAAGTAAATTAAGTTCTTGATAATTTTCATGTTGGATAAGTTGATAATAACAATGAAAAAGTGTTCAACTTTTAATATTATCAAAGACTAAATTAATACTTTTTAATTATCAGAAACTAATTTATTTAATACTGAAATTATCATAAATCAATTTAGAGATTTACTCTAAAATAATCTTTAGTCTTTTCAATGAGCAGTTGTAAAAGATAGTCTTTAGCCTATCTTTAGCCATTCTTTCTTCCTCTCTCACTTTCACTCGGACTCACCCACACCTTGTCGTCGAGCTTCCTCTTTTCTTACACTCTGGCTCACACTTCGTGGAAAGGTTAGCATTTAGGAAATTAATTAATGATTTGCGTTGCCGTTTAGGAAAATTAAACGGGAGAGGAGAAAATTGACACGCGCACAAACTGTCCGTTGGTTCGTGAGCATGATCTGAGCAAGGTACGAGTGGCAAGAGCAAGTTGTCCACTTGCACACGGCTCATCATATCCTATAAAATGGGAGTTCTTTTTTTATTTTTATAATGCATGGAGTTAAAGTAGGGTTGAAAGTAAGTTAGGTTGTTTGTTGGGAGTATTTAAGTTAGCCTACATTTAATTTAGCTTGACTTAATTTATTTAGTAAAAATAGGCTCTGGGTTTTTAAATTAGGTTTAAACTTTTCAAAAAGCTTATTTGGTTAAATAATATATACCTAGGTAATAAAAATAATCTATTAGACCTAGCACACTAAGTTACTTATATTATTATTATTTAAAAATATAATGATAATAGAAATATTTTAATATAATTAAAAGTATACTTTTAAATTTAATTAATAAGCTTTTAGCCAATTTAAAAATGTATTTTTTTATATATATTTAGAAGTCTTTTGACTCCTGTTAAGAGTAAATGTTTTTAGTTTTTTTTTAAGTTATAATTAAATAGGTCTTTAAATAGATTTTCGTTAGAAGACTTTTAAGAATTAAAGCCATGAAAAATGCAGATGTTAGGTAATAGGCAGACCACACTAACTTTTGGGAATATAGCCAGGTCCATTTAAGTCAAAACCTAGCTGGGCCTACTTCCACCCGTAGTTGCAAGGCGAAAAAATAATTTGTATATAATGTTTTGATTGGTGATTCACACTAATATGAGATTGTGAGCAAATGTATGTGTATGGGGTTTATAGAATTTGCCTATGGCACATTTTGTTATTCTTTTTTTACTTTGAATATGTCTTTGGCTGATTTAGCATTATATTTTTATATTTTGAATCTACCAATGGTAGATTTTGTGTTATATATTTTACTTTGAATCTCTGTTTAGCAAATTTAATGATATTTTTTATTTTTTAATTTGAATTTGTCTTTGGTGGATTCTATACTAAACACCATATTGTGTGAACTTTTTTTCAAAAATAACATAGTGATGTAAATAGACCACCCAAATTCCATATAAAAAGGACTAGTTTCAAGGCCATACATTTCCTTATAAATGGTTATATAGTCTAGATTTGCACCTTACACTTGTAATAAATCACGTTTCTCATATAATACATCCTATATAAATATATGTTTCCTATATAAAAATTTAGGTGAACCAATAGCCCAGTTTTGCTTCCTACTCTTACAATAAACTACTCCTCTTATTTGAGTCGTTCTTTATATATAGAGGGTCTATTTGGTTTGTATTTTCATAAAATTATTTTTGAAATAATTATTGTTGAAAAAAATGATTGGAGAGAGACTAATTTTAAAAGAATCCATTTATGTTTAGTAATGATATTAAAAAAATGAGTTTAGAAGAATTGATGTGAGATAGAAAAGTAAAATCTAATTTTTTTTCACATCCTTTAGAATCAATTTATATCAAAGAGACAATTTTTTCAAAAGTGAAAATGCTAAACAAACAACATCACTCTTTCTCAACCAAGTTTATTTCACCGCTATGTGATTTTCATTACTAACCAAACATGCTGATAGTATATCCAGTATGAGTAGTGTTATTTGTATAATTAAAAAAATAAATATCTATAAACACCCACCCAAATCCAAGAATGGAAATCAACAACTTTTATCTTAAAATATAGGGAATGACCATTGTTATTCCCATTTGTCTATTGTCACTTTATATTAATATAACATTCATTTTGCGTTCTTCCTAAATGCCCTTAAGGTTATTCTAATATTTAAGATTTTTTATTTGTGATGATTTTTATAAATGTCTTTAATTAAAAGTTATTTTACATTTTAGTTAATATATTGTTACTATAATATTTTAAATTTATATTTAATTATTGTATTAGTTAATTAAAATTAAATATAATTAAACTTCTACCATAACACAAAAAATTGAATTTATTAAAAAACTTAAAATTTAATATTTTTAAGGACTATAGACCATTCAACACTTTCTAAAAACTCCACATTAGCACTTACTTTTGAGAAACTACATGTAATTTTTGCTAGAGGTAGACGGTGGGCAAGTGTTTGGCTAAAGAATGAGGCACCCTTTTTCTTGGTATTAGATGGGTACATATGCTAATAAGGCATTAATGAAAGGGACTATGATTGGGGGTCTATCATGGGATTAATGAGTGCAATTATGGGGCAAGGATTGTGGGCATGATGGATGGGGATAATAAATTGGCTAGGTGTCAGAGTCAGATGGTCAAGGCCAAGGTCGGCATCCCGATCGGTACACAAGCCTAGCCTCAAGCTCAAAGAGAAAAAGACTAAGGGTCAAAGTAGGTTGATTGATCAATTCACAAGCCCTCCAATCCTGAGCTTTGTCAAGAGCAAAGAGACTTAGAGACCAAGTCAAAGGACAAATCGGTCCATTTCATAAGCCCACGGCCTTGAGCTATGTTAACAGTGAAGAGGCTAAATACATAGCCTAATTCT
>JAMLFY010000005.1:10247955-10298955 GCA_030441495.1 Dalbergia oliveri | reverse complement strand
TAACTCTGCTTAATCTTAGAGGAGTCTATATATATATATATGAGCCTGCATTTTGTGACAAACATAAAACGCGTTTTGAGTCGCTAAATGTGAACATAAATAAAATATCAAAAATACATAATTGTATTATCCGACGACAAATCAACCATATACATAACTGTATCACACGCTTACCCTAGTTCACGCATGAACCTTCTAATCTAGGTAGGGTACTACTCAAAATCAATTAAAAGAAAATAAAAAGACTGATTAAATTCATTAATATTGGTTCATCAAAAGGTCTAGGCCATGATGAGCTAAGGATCCCCACAACATAATCACCATCATTGCAATCTATGTAAAAAAAAATATGATAACAACAAGAATGAGAATTGAAGATTCCAATAAGAAAAACACTAGTTTACTACACAGTGATATATTGACATAGTGCTAAAATTATTAAAGTATCTTTGATTTCTTTTGAAATAACTAGCTTGCTTATTCCTTTACTCATTAAATATAGTGTTATGAGTGCACTTATGCTTGAGAATAAAAAGATCATAGGGTTAATTACTTAGTATTCTAGTTGTTTACATGAAGGTTTCAGCGTTAGTATCATTATTTCTTATGACTTAATTTTATTAGATAATTTTAAACTTAATGGTAGAACCCACAGGACTCTTCTTGATATACTTCTCTGTGGATTGTACCTTCAACAATGTAACATCATCGCATTACAACCTGATATAGTTCACTAGATGGAGTACGTCTACTACATCTCATCTAAATAGCCTCGCTATTCTTAGTACATCCCTTTTCTCATAACGATGTAATGCCGTTGCGATTACAACCTAATATAGTTCTAAGGGCGTAGCACGTCTACTACTATCCGTGAATTCATGAGCTTACCATTAAGCCATTAATATTGCATAAAGCTTATCTCTTAAGTTTTCTCTTTTCATAAGGATCTTTAATATTTGTTTAAGAAATCTTATGATTCTCAAGAAAAATCTCTTCTTAATAGTTCTATATCTCATACTTTTACTTTGAGATTTCCTTGAAATCTCCTTAACTCTTATGACATTTTCTCTGTAAGTCTCCTGAATATTACTGTGAGACTTTTCTCTTGAAAATTTCCTAAATTTCTTATTTGATAATCTCTCAAAAATCTCTTGAAATCTTATGAGATATTCTGTTCAAAATCTCTTGAAATCTTACGAGATATTATGTTCAAAATCTCTTAACTTCTTATGAAACTTCTCTTAAATTTTTGTGAAATTTATCACTAAAATCTACTAAACTTTTTATGAGATTTTGCTAGATGAACTGTTAAGAGATTTTCTGCAAAGTTGGTAATCTTTTACGAGATTTTTTTGAAAGAAAATAGTTAAACATTTACGAGATTTTCCATAAAATCTACTAAACTGTTATGAGAATTTTCTATAAAATTGCTAGACTATTACAAGATTTTTCTATAAAATCCATTAAATCATGATGAGAGGTTTCTATTAAATATGTTAAACTATGATGAGATTTTTAAAATCTGCTAAAATGTAATGAGATTTTTCTGAAAGTCTGCTAATCTTTTATGAGATTTTATATCATCAGAAACTTGTAAAGCCACTTGTGTGATAATTCTTGTAACTTTCAGGGAAAAGAAACCAAGTTTCTTAGGTGAACTTCAAGCTTTTTCTTCTATGAATCAAAATCTCTCCATTTATTTAATAAATCTCTTATATTAATTCAATCAATTCACAAGAGTTTTATCCATTGCATCCTTTTTCATCTATCAAGTTCATATATATATATATATATATATATATATATATATTTCACAACATAATTTTAAGCATATGTCAAGAGTTTATTTAGCAAAAATAGCCAAACAATCTCACAAGCAATAGACATAGAATCTTTCCTACCTTTCTTCCAAGCTTTTTGCTAAACTTTCTCTAGCTTTTTCTTCTCTAATCCAAGCCTCAAACCCACTTTCCAACCCTTATATATGCTGCTATTTGGACATATTTGAAGATGAAAAAGAAGGTTTTGACTTGAGTTTGATGTAGAGGAATTGTTCTTGAACTAGTTTAGGTGCTTATCTAAGTGTATCATTCAAGAACTTAGTGGTTTGATGGAGTTTCAAGAAGTGAAAATGGAAGATGGTGAGGAGAAGAAGAAAAAACGTGAAGTTTGGGCAGAAAGGAAAAAAAATGACATTTCATTTTCTTTTTCCTTTTTATAATATCACTAACTTAGAGAGAAAGTAAGGAAATTAATATTTTCGATCAATATGCCTTGTATCAGTATGAAAAATATCTATATTTATTTAATTGTCATAAGTAAAAATTATCTGGATCTGATAATATCAATTATTTTTACCAGACTCAATGTTTCGATGTCCTGGTTAATACCATTTCGTGTACCGATTATTATCATTTTGGTACCCAATTGACATAAAAGAAACTTTACCGGTTTAAAATATCTATTTACCTTTATCCTTATTTTATCTATGTCATTATACCAATTATAGGGTCTCATTCTATATCTCCGATTAAAATATTAGTATATTAATTTTTAATAATATTAAATTAATTTTTTTTTTACAAACTCCTCATATTGTTGTGATCATAATCGTGTCTATCGAAATTTTCAAAATCCCTATAGATTATTTACAATTAATTATTTTATCACAACAATACTAAAAATCGGGTGGTTACAATTACTATGTTGAAAATTATATTGTTAGTATCTTAGGACTAATTCAATTTGATAAAAAAAAATTGTGCTGCCAATAAATTGCTCAAACCAATTTTTTGCTAGCCCAATTATACAATGGGGTCATGGTGAGTGATTCCAAGGTGAGTGATTCTTCTATTTTTGCCATGGAAGAACCTCTCAGAAAGCACTAATGCTAGAACTATATTTGAGTCTAGTTCCCTAACTCCAAAAATTTCATAGAATCCACTAATTTGATTATTCTCAATATCATTTACAATGAGTCAATCCTATTATTTGTAGCCTAAGTAACTAACTTATAATCCTACTAATATCTCTAACAACCTAACTGATTGTTAATAATACTTCTAACGAACTAACTGACTACTTTGGGTGTAACAGTTCTGCATTCAAAATTTGATTGTAAAATAAGGCAACTAATAAATTTTTTCCTTTTGGATTTGACTAGGCTATAATAATTTATCCTATTGATGTTCATGGCTTGGCAGTTGTTTTGGAAAAGAACAATGTTCTTGAGAGAGTAATTGGTTTCTTTTTTGTAAAGTTTCTCTTTGATTTGTTTGGAAGGGGACAATTCGACCAAGAGTGAAATGTTCTTATGGTATTGTTGTGATAAAAATCTTGGGCTATTTGGACTGAGTGTTTCAGATGGAGTGGTCCATGTTGGTGTTTCTACCAATCTGGAGAATTTTTATGAAGGTTGGCGTGTGATAAAGACAAAGCTAATACCTAGCAAAGCTTGGTTGTTTATCATAGCAAATCACTTGGAGTATTTCGCATTAGAAAGCAAAAAATTCTTTGATGGACATGCTTCACAAACCAGAGCTTTCCACCCATTTAAATTTCATTTCTTCATTTCACTTGGAATGTAATTGGGATATCAATAGAATATATAGAATAAGAAAATTTTATATTTAATAATGTTTTTGTTCTAACAAAATAGTGTATTAGTAGTGTAAATTAGTATATCAAGTGTGATGTTAGTTTAATGGTCCCGTGTTTGAAATGTCAAAACTTTTTTATTTACATGAAAATGAGCTTCTATTTGCGAATAGAGAAATTATATTTGTATCCAAAATTTGTAATCATTTTAGACTCGTTAGGAGAAAAAGTAAATACGATAATTGTTGGTTTAAAATCCTTTTCCCATTACATTGGCTAATAGATGTTTTCAATGAGATGGTTTTCTCTTACATACCCTTACAAATTTGTTAGATACTTGAGAAGTTCTTATGGTCATTATATTTGTGACTGATAAATCATTTTAAAATAGATAACTTTTGTGCCTTATCTTATATTGACTAATAAACTAGACATTATAGCAAAGACTATTTGAAGCCTACACAATGACTCATTAAGATATTTGATATACAGCATAATTTTTAATATCTATATTGTATATTATCATTTTATTTAAGAAATGATGCTAGCATAATATATAAATGATAAAAGAAATTACCTATAGTCCGAATTTCATGCTTATATTGATTGATAATTTAAATTGGTGAGATAAAACATATTCATGACAAGGTAATATCAAATGTAACATTATATAGCCATTGACTTACCTAATTTATTTATAATTAATTTCAATTTATATTAAATTTCAATTAATAAATTATATTTCACTACAATACAAATTTTATTCCATTTATTATATCATTTCTGTGCATTGCATGGGTAAGACTCACTAGTATATGTATGTATACACTCTATAATATTTTAATACTAAATTATCCAAATATTTATTTCATAGTTTAATTCAATATTTTAGATTTTCAATTATTTATTAATTTTAATTTAATTTAGATGTTTTAATGTTCAAATCTTTTATTATTTGTTTAACTTATTAGTTAGTAGTGTATTACACGTTAGTATAACTTTTAAAAAATAATTTAGATTTTATAGTTATATAATTTTATAATAATAATTAGTTTAATTTAATATTGTTAAAAGCTCTTTTTTATATTTTATAATACTTTTAGTGAAAATAAAAAAACCAAACCAATCTAAACGAATCTAAATTGGTTTGATTTGGTTTCTTAAATATAATCAAACCAAATCAAAATAAAATTTATTAGTTAGATCAAATTTTATCTCAAAGTTGAATCAAACCAAACCACAAACACAAAAAAAAAAAAATTATCTGGTTAAATTTGAACAATATCTTTATGATTTTGACAAGAATCAATTATTTCTGACTTGTTTTTCAATTTATTTAGTATCATTTTCAATAAATAAATAAATAAAATATTATTTGTATTTATAAGGTATAAGACATTATGTCAACTAATCTCATCTATCATTAAATGAGATGTGACTACATTAATAAGATTTACACCTCTTAAATATTGAATAAAATGAGTTGACATAATATTTTATATATGATAAGTATAAATACATAACTGAAAAAAAAAAAGAAGGGAAGAAAACAAAAAGAAACTAACCAGCTAGCGGGATAAAAGGGTCCAGCTGTGAGCTATTTGTCCAGTTGGTATCATCACACCGGCAACAATTCACTCCCATTCTCATCATCTCATCACTCGACACTCACTCACCAAAATCAATTATTGCTGCAAAGAATTCACAACAAAACTCCATCCTCCCTTGGTCCCTTTCATCCTCCTAACAACCGTGTTCAACCACCTTTTTCCTCAAATAAACAAACAAAAATTACCTCAAAATAAAATTGAAAAAAAGAAGGTGGAAAAAGAAAAAGCTTCAAAACAAAACCACACATGACATAATAATAACAACAACAATAATCACTATCTCAAACACACACCCCCTCTCACTTGTCACTTGCCACCATGCAAAACTCCCCCACCATCTCAGTTCCGCCGCCGCTCCCCCTCCCTCCTCCTCCTCCTCCTCCTCCACGGTCCGCCGGTCAAATCAACGTCATTCCAGCACCACCGCCGCCACCACAATTCGCTGGTGCTCCCAGCGCCGTCTTCCAAATCACCGTCCTCCCGACGCCGCCGCCGCCGCCGTTCGCCGACGATTCCAGCTCCATAGACTTCTCCCCTCTCGAATTCCTCTTCGCCGTCATCGCCATCGTCACCATTCCCGCCCTAATCTACACCTTCATCTTCGCCTTCCGGTGCTCGTCCTCCCGCCGCCGAGATTCGGCCACCGGCCAATTTTCCGGTGATCCCTCCGTTGCGTCGGAGATCTCCCACCGCGACGACATCGAGGTCGCAGCCGGCGCCGGCGAAGCTGCCGACGTGAAGTACCGGAAAGAGTCGGACGTGAGGGAAAGCGGCGTCGAGTGCCCGGTGTGCCTGTCAGCGTTCGCCGCCGGTGAGGAGGTCCGGCAGCTGAGCGCGTGCAAGCACTCGTTTCACGCTGCTTGCATAGATATGTGGCTCATTAACCACTCCAACTGCCCGATTTGCCGGACCGCCATCGCGACGACGACCAACAAGCGTTCTAACTCGGTTCAGAGTCAGAGCAGAGATGGTGATCAGCGGCAGGGTCACCGGATGCAGATGGTTTGGTTTGAAACTTAATAGTTTCATGTCTGATTTCCTTTTTTTTTAATTGTAAGAAATTTTAAAACTGTTGAGTTATTAGGTTTTGTTGAATTGTATATTAGATCCAGATATTGGAGATATATAAGCATGAATAGCGAGAGGTAAAGTGAGGCTAGTGAGATTTCATATGTTGGAAAGAATTTGATGTTAGTTGAGTTAGAACTCAGAAGCGGTGTGTAACTGAGAGGGGATTTTCGTGATACAGTGGAACGGGAATTGAGAGGATGTATAGGTAGGAACTGGAGATGGGTTAAATCAACATTTGTGATTGAACACTTGAATTGTAATGTGATGCCACTGTAAACTGTAATACTGTATGTGGTATGAACTAGCTGAAAATCGAATGAAGTTAGCTTGAAAGTTGAAACCTGTTTGGGATTGTAGCTGAATTATCCTGATTTGGCAAATGTCAGTGTTTCTTCACATGCTTGAGCTATTTCACGATTTGGGCGTTGTGCGCCTGAGTTTTACTTGCCATTAATTAGTTGGTAACCAGGGGACATTTTTTAGAGAGAAATGTTTTTTTCTTCTTTTCTTACCAGTTTAGATGAGTTCAGTTAGAATACCGGTAATTATTTATAAGTGTGATTTTGAGGATTTTTCATCATACCATTCGTCTAAATGTAGACCTGATACATACGTATATCTCAGTGCAAAAAGAGCACAAATGTAAATGAGAGAATATACACAATGCTGCAGTTTGTATCCGTACCTACCTTCAATTTAAGAATTTTTAACGTTTGTATGAAACAGGTCTATTAAAAATGAGTAATATTATTTTAACACTAAAAAGTGGGTGTTTAGTTGAGACATTCATTCTATTATTATTGGATGTCATATATGAATAGGGATAATAGGGGCTACCACCATATCTAATATTTGATTGAGTAAGTGCTTAATTGAATACTCATTTTTAGGTGTTATAATAATATTTTTAATTAAAAATTTATCTACTATTATGTCATATGGTTACCGGCCAGTGAATTGTTACAGGATAATGAAACTATGTTTACTCAATGTTTATAATTTTGTTTTTTTTGGTGGATTACTCAGCGTTTATAATTGATGTGAATAACAACAGCTTCATTTCGAGGTAGGTATGCTAGGATTGATATTTACATATTCTGAAACACAACTCTCGACAGTTCAAATATTTGTTTAGAATCTTACCTAAATACTGCATGTAATACAATCATTGGTTATGTTTTCTTTCATGACAGGTTACACCAAAACTAAAATAAAATATCAGTTCAGTTCAAAAAATAAAATAAAATAAAAAATGAACAGATTTATTGGGCAAGTGACAAGTGTATGCCAAATGCAGACGCCATGAAGGAAACTGCATAATGTGGCAATCTATCTTGGGCTATCTGCATAAACCGCCTGAGACTGTTAAATATGTTCGATTTGTAAAGATAAGTAGTATTGATTCTTTGATCTTTGATAGAAACCACTCTACACAAGTCCCGCAGGCTCATGTGCATCAAAGAGACAAACCCACAAGATCCGTGGCAGCTTGCAATTATTTCTTAAATCCCACGCACATCGCACGCCTCATCAAATTCTATGGTGTAACTCTAGTTTTGAAAGAACAGGGTCAGTTTCACACAGACATAATCACATATTTCACGCAAACTTACACTACTTTTCTTTATAGATAATTAATAATTGCTAGACACTCCAGTAGTAAATGAATACACCAAGGTAGTGTACTAATATGGGGAAAACGATACAACCTGTACTAGACTAAAATTATGGGTTGGATATCAACCCAAAAGAACTTGGACATGGGGCCCCAACGATCGCCTGATCGGTCCCATGACAATCAGATCTCCCATGGATTCCCCTTAGATTTAGCCAAAGATATCTTCCAAATCGCTCACAAGATTTCTTATTATCTTTCTATATTTCCCTATTATCTTATCATATCTTTTGTTAATATGGATCTTATCTACTCATAACTAAATCAGGAATATCTCCACTATTCAAGGAAGATTATCTCCAGATTTGGTATGGAATCACCTCTCACTATATAAGGAGGCTAATGCCCCTAGGTATGACACTTGATTTTCATTACACTCACATACTTTTCCACTATGTGCCTCATTTATTCACTGACTTAGCGTCAGTATCATCGCAAGTACCTCATCCCCCGCTTGCATGGACGCTGTGCTACCCACCCTTGCCTCCACTTACGTAAGAACATTGGCGCCCACCATGGGGCCGGTAAACAAACCTCTCCACAATCCCAGACACAACCACCATGACTGATGCCACAAGCCAAACCAATCCCACCAACAATCAACCTCCTCCTAACATTGAACTCCTCAAGACCATCCAAAACTTCCAGGAGGAAAACAAGCACATGGTCCACCATATCCGCAAAGGAGACCGCAGACATTCTCACCTAGAAGGTGCTGGTGGGATGACAGGAACTACCAAACATCGGAAGCTACCATTCGACAATGGTAAATCGTCTTACTCCTGATGCACCACCTACCACCCCAAGCCCAATGACTAACCCAAGTTGATACACTGTGGTCCTTTCTCGGACAAGCTCATGGCCATTGGCCTACCTATCAATCTCAAACTCCTGACATCATTGCGTCCTTATGATGGGACTTGAGAGCCCTAGTCCTTCATCACGATGTTCAAATCCATGATGTTGGTCAATAGGGCGATTGACAAGATCCTCCATCGAACTTTCCTATCATTCCTGGAAAAGTTGGCGCTCCTTTGGTTCTCCTCTCCCCCAAATTCCATCCAATACTTTGGTGAGCTAGCCAGAGCCTTCACCAACAGATTCATCTCCTCTAAGATATACATGAAGACCTCAAACTCCTTGGAGCACATAAGACAAGGCCCCAACGTGTCCTTGAGGGACTACTTAACCAAATTTAATGAAGAAGCCTAGGATCCGAACCTCGACCCCATGGTCAAGCTCTACCGATTAGAATCAGCCTACGCTTAGGCCCTTTCAAGGAGAAACTAGCTATCAACAAACCTCCAGTGTATGAACTCGCAAGAAGGCCATTAGTTACATCAATGCCAAAGAGCCCCGCAAGGAAAAGACGAACAACCGAAAGCTGTCTTAGGGAAGTACACCCATGAGATGTGAAAATAAGCTCCAAGAAGTCTAGCCCCAAGATAAGGGAAGAAATGAAGAGGAACGAAGAACAAAGAAAGCCTAAGAGGAAGGGTTAGGAAGAAGGAGAATCAAGAAAAATGAAGAGAAAGCTGGTCCTGCCTTCAGAAAGTGATGATTCTGATGATAGAGTCAAACAATGTACCAATCATCAATCTGGAAAGGAGGACAAAGGATAGGGAGGAGAAGAGACAAAGGGTGAAGCCCTCTAAACCTTTAGAAACTGAGTCTGAATACTTAGAAAGTAAAGGTCCTAAAAGGAGGCCTGACAAGCTTCCTATCAGAAGGCACGACATTGCGAACAAGTACAAGAACTTGCCCAAGGATGTTCCAAAAGTGCTCTGATCTTGAAAGATATGCTTGAAGTTAAGCAAGCAGGGCATGTTATTGATGATAAAGACTTCTCTGAGGATAAAGAGACTAAGGAAATTCTTAAGGAGAACAAGATTTTCCAAGATAAAAGGAAAATGAAGGAACTGAGAGAATTCAACAGGCCAAGGGAATTCAAAAGCTCAAGTAGAAGGAAAAGGGCATTTGTCTCTGAACCTTTTGTGGTTATTCAGGATCAACCTTCAAGGCCCATGACCTAACAATTTGGCTACACTTACTTCTTAGTTTCTGGTGCCCCACCTTGCAAGGCCCTTTCAAAAACCACAGAATCGACAACTATTCTAAATGTTGCAAGTGCTGCAATGAGAAGGCTATTGAATAATCCTTGAGGCATGAGAAAGAAGCTTCTGCTGAACCTAAGAAAGTGGTTCCAAAACAGAGTGAGAAAGCTGAGCAAGTGGTTCAAGAAACCACCCCTAAAGTTACTGAATATACCATGACTTGGAACCAAACTTTAAAATCCGTTTCCAAGAGCATGGAAGAAGAATTTCACACTAAGGGGGAGGGAACTAAGGAGCTGAGGCTTTATATGAATGAGCTATTAACAGCCCTTAAACCAATTGTTAAGGAGCTTGAGGAAGACCAACCTGCTTAACTAGCCATTGCACTCATTCTGAAGACCATACCTTAACCTCCACCATCCATCAGAATTACATCCTTGGAGGAGGATGATGAGGCTTTGAACTGGTTCTCATCAAGAGAATATCCATGCCTCTGTTGATGATATTGCCACTACCTCTCCTGCTATCACTCCTGTCACTTGCTCCTGTGTTATTAGGGGTCTATAAAGGATGGGTCGGGACGAGTTGGACCAAATCCTAACCCAACCGATTTTAGCCGAATCATTTTTAAAATCCAAACTCGACTGAATAATGAAGGGTCAAACCTAGTCAATCTGGCTTTTAAACAACTTATAAAGATTTTGACATTATACATAGTAAAGTTTTAAAATTTTACAAGTAAGAAACAAAATTCAAGAGATATTTTGAGATACATATTTCAAAACAAACCATCTTACTATAAAAATAATATCAATTTATCCAAAATCTATTAATTTAAACATAAACTCTTATAATTTATCATTAACTATTATAAAAAAATATAACTATAAAAGAAAATTTGACTTTTGATCCAATTGGGCTAACCCAAAGCATGACCTGAACCCGGCCCAAAAATTACACCGAGTCAATCTAAGGACCTGAACCCAACCTAATAAGCTTTGAGCTAGGACGAGTTGAGGGACTGGGCCAGGTCTTGAATACCCCTAGTTGTTATCACTTGAAAATAAGCCAGAAGAAGCTCCAAAATCTCAAGGATCTAGTGATATAGTTCTCTTGAGATCCCTGAAAACAAACTGTACCCAAAGCTGCCCCTACACCAACCATCCATCTTCTAGATCAACCTCAACCTCAACTAGGGTCTCCACCACATCTTACTGAAGTTCAATTGTTGAGGAACAACTAAGGAGATATGGCTGCAAGACTAGATAGGGTAGAAGCCTCAAATAGACAGCTTGGACCCAATAAGAGATATAGAGAACTGTTAGTACAAATATTGCATGAGTTGAGGAGAAGAGGCCAATGATGGATTGACCAAGTGCATACCCTTTTTCTAATGACAAAATGGGAGAAATAAGGAGAAATCTTTTGCTGCACTATATGTCAAGGGTCATATGCTGAGGAGAGTTTCAGAAAGCTCATGTTCATACATGCATATTTCTTTTTTAATTTGTTTTGCTATTGTAGAAACTAGTTTTTCTTTAATGTTTATGCTCTGATACATTGGTTTCCATATATGCTTATACTTATATCAATTTCTCTTATATTTTATCTTGTCAATAAAAATTAATATTGAATCTCTAACTTAAGTGTGTGTTCTGAAAAATTGGAGATAATTATGTTGAATTCTAAGTTTTGATAACAAGATCTATATCATTGTACAATTCAGCTCTGATATACTTAATCTCCTTTAAGCTTTGATACTTTATGTTTAGTTTTTGATAATTGAATTGAAAGAAACTTAACAAAACTTCAACTTACAATGATAAACCTTCAGAAAGCTTACTTTCTAAAAAGGCTAAGTTGTAAGAAAAAGATTTATTAAATTTTTGAAAGAATATTTAAGGTTTTGACCTTAAAAATTCCTTCAAAGAATTTTCTAAAAGATTTTCTCAAAATTTGGTTTGTCATCATAAAAAGGGAGAAATTGTTACCTCTAGAACCCTTCAGAAAGCTACTATAGCATATGTTTTGAATGATAACAAAGCAAATTTTATTAAAATATTTTGAAGAAAAGACTAATGTTTTGTTTGAGTTTTTATAGCCTTTAACTGGTTTATTCTCATATCATGTAAGCTTAATTCATGAAATATTTTTTCACAATATCATGTATTAACATGACTAAAATCTCATTCAAAGAGATTCAGATTCATAATGATGTGAAAAATAATTCAGAAAGCGAACTAAGATATGTGAGAAACACAAGAAAGCAATATCCAATATAAGAAATTACGTATAGATCTTCAAAGTATTTCACGTGTCTAGAAAGTATGATATCCATTGATGAAATCAATTTCTCATAAGCATATCATGATTATAATCTTCAATCACTATTGCTATCAACTCTGAAGACTTTCTACGTGTTGAAAAATTAATTATCAAGCTCAGAGTTAAGCTCAAAAGATCAACATGAAGCTTAAAAAAAGTGACATGTTCTTCAAAAACCATGCTAAGCCAACAAAATTGAGGGAAATTTAAATTTAAATTTCAAATTTAGTCAACTTTCAGAGAAGTATTGATAGTGACACCTCACTTTTTTACTTGGAAAAATCCTTATATTCTAGAAGAAAAAGTTCAAAAATCACATTCAAAAAGTTGTTTTTGAAGCTTTACTCAAAAACCACATTGTCAATGGTTCTACACCTACAAGGACAACTCTGACATAGCTTAGCTACTCTTCTAGATGACAGTTCCTAGGATATAAAAAGGATGATCAACATGTGTCAAGAGGAGCTAAAATCAAGGAACAACGGCTAAATTCAAAATCCAAGTATAAAAGGATGGAGCCTTCATACGAAAAGAGTTCCAATATTTTCTGAAGTTCTTTTCTACATCTTGTTATTAGTTTTTGTATAGAAAATCTTTTTTCTTGTGATCATTAGCTAACATTTTCTTCTTAGGAAGAATTTAGAAAAAATTCTCTAAGGTTTCTTTTATAAACAATATTTTATTCTTATAAACACTTGGGTGTTTGTTGTTGGAGAGTACTAACCCAATATCATATCCTTGTATCATGGTCTAGCAGTGATCAAGTGAGTTTAGCTTGAAGATGCTAGAACAAACACTACTTGTTGTGAGAGTAAATTGGAACTACTGCTCACTTGAAATAACTCAAGAAGGCTATTCAAAGAATATCTTTCTTTCTCAAGGTTGAGAAAGTGTTTTAAGTGGAACTCAATAAGTTGTTGAGAATTGGATGTAGACAGTATTTAGCTAAACCAATATAAATTACTGAGTAGTATATCTCTCTCTCTATCTCTTTATTATTCAGCATTTGTTTTTGTTTGTGTTGTGTATCTCTTTAAAAAATGATTTCAAAATAGTTACTCAATTTTTGTGTTTATTACTTAGTTCAGAAAGTTACTTTAACTTTTGAAGCACACTAACTATAATTTCAGCTGCCTTCAAGTAAATAACTTGATAGACTTTGTTTAGTATTTCAAAAACTAAAAGAAATTAGAAGCACGCACTACTAGAAACTTGCAAAACACAGATGGATTTTATAGACTTTTTTCCATCTCTGATACAGATGGATTTACAAACAGGTAAATGAAAATGTGGAAATTTTTTTTTTGGCAAAATCTATAAATCCGTTTGTAATTGTTTGTGCAAACTCGTTAAAATGGCATGTTATTGTCACAAATGGAAATTACAGACGAATAATGAAAGAAGTCTCTTTCAATTTTTTTTTAATATACACAAATGAATTTATAAATGGATTTGTATTTAAATTATTGATTTCCAATAAATTCAATATATTACAGAATGGAAAAATCCATCAATAATTTCAAATTTAAGGCACATATTTAATATGTGTTTAATGTGTGCATCATAGACGAAAAAATCTGCTGTAATACCTTTAATGAAACGATGCATTTCATTAAAGGAATTACACCATCTAAAGCCTTCGATGAAACGCATCGTTTCATTAAAGGAATTACGATATAAAAATCCATCTAATGTCAGAATTGAGGCTACAAATGTGGTGCCCCCTTCTTCCCCATTTCTCATTTTCACTTCTTTTTCTTCTCTGTCATTATGTTAGAAACCAAGGAGCTGCCCCCTTCTTTGAGCCACCGCCAGTCACTAGAGCTTCCATTTTGCAAATGGTTTGTATCATTGTGTTCGAGGTAATGTTCTCCAACTTTTAATTAGTTTAGTTTTTTCATTTTCTGCCTTTCTTGTTGTGAGTTTCATTGAGTTATTAGTTTTTAATGTGTAGGTGCTTTGTTTCCTTTGGGGTAGCACAATAGAGGACATGGTTACAATGGAACACGGTGGATGTGGCCATTGGTTTGGAAAGATTTAGGTTTGTTTGTGGTGGCATCGAGAAGGGGGTTGTTGGAAATAATAGATAGTGCGTGGTAGTGGGGAAGCGATGGCGGTATAAGTAAATTTTTTTTTATTTTATTATAGACGGATTTTTTCATCTATGTTATAGATGGAAAAATACGTCTATAATCGACTAATTTTACAAGCTTTTTTTCAACCAATTACAACTAAAAAGTCTATTTGTAAATCTAGATGGATGAATTCATCTATAAATCCGTCTGTAATACTTATAGACGTGAAAATAAAAGATGACATATTTTTGTCTATAAATCCGTCTGTAATTGAAAAATCCGTGTGTAAAGCTTATAAAATCTGCTGTAATTCCGTCGTGTTCCACGAAAATCTTGTAGTGATGATTAATTGATGCTTAGAAATGTTTACTTACAGTTAGTTGCTTAATGATGCTCTATTTTGGCATTAAAATACACAATTTTTTTAGGTTGAGCCTTCAAAATGTCTAAGGAGAAAATTATAGACTTATTTCTTAAGAGAAAAAGAGAATACGTGATGAAACAAACTCTAGTCTACTAGATTTAAATTAAATGAGTAATGTTGAAAATGTTGTTGAGCAACCTATAATGCAAACCTCTAAGCTATCCAACCACCTCCTTCGAAAATTATGAGGATTAAACAAAGAAAAATCGATATTGATAATTTAATTTGATAGTGATACTGGAAAGCATCCATAGATTTGGGATTATCTTATCAATAAACAAGATGAAATTCATAGAAGATATATAAAGTTTAGATCATATCATTTTTTTTTTTGTGGATGTGTATCCCTTTTCTAGTCTAGACAGTCATCCTCGTTGTTTTCAAGCTCACTAGTTCTTTCCAAGCTCACTAGTTCAAAAGTTTTCCTTGGTTAGAGTATTCACCAAAGGTAGATGTTGCATTTTGTCTTCCATGCTATTTATTTTATAGAAAATCAAATCCATTTGCTTTGGGAGGATTTAGAAACTGGGAAAAAGTGATTAATAGGAAAGGTTAGGCATTTTATCTCATATGCGAAGACTCCTAATTCTCCTCATATGTTGCTGTTAAATGTTGCGAAGACTTGAAAAACCAATCATGTCACATTGACAAAGTACTATCTAAGCAGACATCACAATAAATTTTAACCAATCGGTTGTGTAACACCTCAAAATTTATTCAAAAATTAATTTAAATTTTATTAGTAAGAATTTCAGAAATCTAATAGTCTTACCAATGATGAGGACGACTCAATGGACAAGTTGAAAAAAAAAATTTGGGTCGGGCATAAATAGTGATTTTCGGGCCAGGTGAATAGTATCTCTAAACCGGGCCAAGGGTGTTTGGGGCTAGGGAACTGCACCGAGGATGAGATAGATTATTGGCCGGGGGCCTACATAGGGTATTAGGTCTGGGGCCCACATAAATATATTTTAAGTTTCTCGAGTACGGTGTTTTACCCGCTCGGTAAAATTTTGATATGTAGTTTTTAATATGTAAAAGTTACTTGGTGGCCAAGTAACATCTACCAATCACATCTTGCCAAGTGGATGGCAAGGATTAAAACTTGGAAGGCAAGATTTAATCTTGGCATTTCATTTATTATATTTTTACCCAAGGGCCAATATCTTATCCGTTCGATAAAATTTCTGTGCGACTTTAACAGAAAAAGTAACTTGCTCACTAAGTTAAAGTGAGCCACTTATCTTAAGCTAAGTGGATGACCAAGATTCATTCCTTGACCAAGAAATCAATCCTAGTCATTCATATAATTTCTTTTCCAAAAAGAAAGAAAGAAAAGCTTGAAACTAGATAAATACTACCACCAAACTTAGGATAAACACAGCACAACCAACCTTATCACATCATTATCATTAATTTTGGCCAAGGAGTGAGAACACGGCCTCCATTTCTTTCTCTCTCTCAAAAACCATAACCTTACTTCAAATGTCTAAAACCCTAGCTCAAAATCACCAAAACACCAATATTCATTCACTAAACTTATTCTACTCATCATAATCTATAAAATCAACCGATTACAATTTGAATCCATCACCATCTCCCAACTTGATGTGTTTGTATGGGGGAGTATTTTGATGTTGTTAAAAAAATCATTTTTTTCCAAAACAAGTTTCAAACTAGGCTATTGGAATCTTGAGTTTTTCTAGAGCCAAAAGATGATTCACGTATTTTTGAAGTATTTGTAGGTGTGTTTTTGAGCTGAAATTTTTATGATAAAGGTAACATTCTAAGCTAGTTCTATGATTTTTCTTGAGTCATTTTGAAGACTTTTACTATTTTTGAAAAATAAAAAACTAAGGCTATTATGAATGCTGTCTAAAAACCAATTCTAAAACTCTGAATTTGTCTAATTTTGTTACTATATCAAATTATCGAAATTTGACTTGAAAATTTTACAGGGCATTGAGGACATCTTGAAGTCCAACCTTGAATTTCTGTAAGATTTTATATGTTCATTTGATATGGTAATAAAATTGAAAATTTTGACTGTTAGCTATACAGGTGGTTTTGAGCTCAGAATTTATACAATTTTGTTAAGAGCTAGAGAGCTTGTTTTTCCCTAACATTTTTGCAAACCTTGTGGATACATTGAAGTTTCATGGATAATTTTTGTTGCCTTGAATTCGATTGTTTGATATGCAAACTAATTTTTGCTACAGAGGTGTGAAATCTGCCCAATGTGCTGGAATCGTACCAATGCCTTTAAATGATAATGCAATGACATATGGTTCTAGTATGACATGAATACTTGATTATAAATATTTGAGCATATGACTTGTGATATATAAATGCATGCTAGAAGAAGTAAAGATTGGTTTATGAGGCATGATTGAACTCACTTGTGAATGAATGCCTATATGTGCTTTATACATGCATTTGGAAAAAGAAAAGTAAATTATGCATATATGTGACAAAGGAGAATGTATGAACTTCAATTGTGCATGTTCTGACATATGGGAAAAACAAAAACAAGACTTATGTTGAATGAAGGGGAAAGCAAAAAGAGGAACTTCCCCAAAGATATTATGAGTTGGTAGATGTATCAGTTATGAATAGATCTGTGTGAGATTAAGAAGAGGAAAAAGTGAAGTTCGATGATCACGTATAAGAATAAGCTCAGTCATGATAAGCGTTTATTACCCATGTGTGGCATTATGCACTGATACCATTTGGTATGAACTAAGTCTTCCTTATGTCGATGAAAAGAAAAATGCATTTAATTAAGTTCTATGATCACCAGTAAAATCAAAACCCTTCGATATGTCAAGGGTACGTGAAAATGAGAAATATATATATGAGATCCCTTTGACATATCAAGAGCACGTAAAGATAATTTCACTAAAGGTTATTGCATTTATCATATGCATACTCATATCATATTGAATTATTTGTTTAGCATTATTTACTATGATCATGAGCCCTATGATATATGTGTATTAAGTGATTGAATGTTAAAAGAAACCCACTTTAGAAGGATGATTTTGAACTTTAAAATGAATGTTTATTATGTAATGCATGATCATATTTTTCTAATAAATTGAAGTGGCTGTAATGATGATGATGACATTTATTACTATGTATTTGGGGAATGTCCTCCTGAGAATTTCATAATTCCCATCCCTATGTTTTTGTGTTCCCATGTCTTCTCTAGATTGCTCCAGGGAACAATGAGGTAGCTACTATGGGAGCTCAATGATTTGAAGTCTCTTATCAATTCTATTTTGTTAGGTATATATGATTGTGTGTGTGTGTGTGTGTGTGTGTGTGTGTATGTGTGTGTGTGTATATATATATATATATATATATAAAGGCTCTTAGAAGAGCTTCCTCTTGTATTTAACTTTGTATTCAATAAATACTTTGTTTCTTGGCTATATATTTTTATAGAATTACGAATTGGTTACTTCACGATTTGATCAATTTGCTATAGATACTTAAGTAAGATCCTCTAAGTTATAAGTAATAACTCCTAAGTTTAATGTCATGGCTTAAAGATGATGTTGTTCTTGGGAGAGTGTTACAATCTTAAGGTTTCTATTAATATTGTCAAGTTGTTAACATTTCAATCTTGTGATTTTAGAGGACATGATCAAAGTTTGGCATCTAATAATTAAGGCAATTTCCTTGAAATGTTGAAACTTTAGGCTTCTAACAATAAAGAAGTAGATGTAGTTGTTTTGGAAACCTCAAAATGCAAGATACGCATCATCACCTACTATTCAAAATGAAATTTGTAATGAGATTGATAATGCAAAATTTTGTTTGATTGTTGATGAGGCTTGAGATGAATCCAAAAGTGAATAAATGACTCTTGTTCTTAGATTTGTTGATAAATAAGGTTATGTTATGGAACAACTAATAGATGCATTACCTAAGAGATCCTTACAATCACTCTTAAACTAGAGATTTGTTTTGCATTATCTCATCATAATTGGAACATTCAAAATGTTTGAAGCCAAGGATATGATAGTGCTATTAATATGCATTGAGTGTGGAATGGGTTGCAAGAATTGATTATTGAAGAATGTCCTTATGTATATTATGTACATTGCTTTGCTCATCAATTCCAGTTAGCTCTTGTTGTTAACTAAAGAAGTGGTGGCAGATGTTCATGTTGTTTTCCAAAACTTGACTAATATTATCAATGTTGTCTGTTCTTCAATGATGAGTTATAAGTTGCTTATGCAAATGAAATGGCTCATTTAGTTGCAAATAATGAGATTGAGATATGGAGGGGAGCTAATCAAATTGGCACATTGTATAGGCTTAGGGACACTAGATGGAGTTCTCATTTCAATTCAATATGTAGCCTTTTACGCATGTTTGGTGCAACAAATTCAGTTCATGAAGATTTAGCTACTAAAGGATCCACATGTTCTCAATGAGGTAATGCTACTTATGCTCTTAAATCCTTTATATTATTTTATTTTGTTTTCATTTTACATGTGATGAAATAAATCATGCGAATCATTGACAGATTTTTCAAGCATTGGAACAAAAATCTCAAGATATGTTGAATGCTATGCATTGGGTTTCTAGCATAAAATCATTAATTCAAAAGTTAAGAGATTGTGGTTGGGAAACACTTTTTGAGAAAGTTAGTCTTTTGTGGCAAATAAGCAATTGAAGTTACTGATATGAGTGCTTCTTTCTCTGACATAATTATTTGATCTCATCATTGAAAAGATGTTGTCACAATTAAGTGCCCCTATTGCGTTGATTAAGTGCCCCTATCATGTTGATATATTTACTACTGTAATCAATTATAAGTTGAAAAAGTTGAATAACAGATTTAATGAATAGACAACCTCACTTCTCATCCTGAGCACAACTTTAGATCCTAAAGATGGTTACAAATCATTTAATGCTTGTAACATCTATAAGCTAGTCGATAAATCTTATTCTTCAGTTTTTTCCTAAGCAAGAGAACATTCGATTGGTATATGAATTACAACATTATTAGTTTGATGTGCCTAAAGCTCTAGATTTTCAAAATTTGTCTACTATTGCTAAATTGTGCTAAATATTAGAGGAGATTGGCAAATCATATATTTATCATTTGACTGATAGATTAATTCGACTCATTTTGACTTTTCTTGTGTCCATGACAATAACGAAACATGCATTTTCAACTATAAAGAACATCAAAACAAGGCTTCGAAATAAGATGGAAGATGATTTACTTGCAGATTACATAATTATTTACATTGAAAAGGAGATTGCTGCAAAGTTCAGTTCAAATGTGATAATTGATGATTTTTACACTATGAAGCATCGTTGAGCACAATTAAAGTAAATGTCATAGGTACGTACTTGACCTTATATATATATGTGTGTGTGTGTGTGTGTGATATGTTGTTTATGTTGATCTTAAATATACATGGATGACTTATAATTTATTATTGGTTTCATATATTATATATATGTTTCTATATGGTAATTAATTTTAATTTTATTTTGTATTATATATACTAATTAGTTTGGACCATCTCCTTTGAAATTCCTAGCACTGCCCCTCTTTATAGTCGCTAGTACAATACTACTTAGAGTTGTTAGTGTGAAGAGCCTAATACAATCCTGTCTGAAATTGTTAACTTGGAGAGGTTAGATCAATAGTACCATATTTGTAACCCTAAACCCTAAACTTAGAGAGTTTCCTACAAAACTATTAAGACACTCTTAAATATACTTTATACCAAAAAGAAATTAAACATACTCAATATTTTGAGATAATTTTTCGGTAAAAAGAATTACACAATTTTAGGTTAAGATGATAATTAACTAAAACTCCCTTTAAATTGGCAATTTTAAGATTTGAATTCTTGACTTTGTAGATAAAATTTACTATAAGGTTTCAGTTCATTTTCTCACAATAAACTAGAAAATACAGTAATTAGCTATTTATATGAATTAGTTAATATATCATTCGGAGTGTCATAGCCTTCACCTCCATATATTCGTCAACTTGATAACATACTGGCTTGAGCAGCTTCCAATTTAAAAATTGTTGTTGTTGGCGTTTCTTTCTCACCCTGACCATGAAGCAGCGCTTCCCTTGTTTTTTGGTACAAGATACCATCAGTTTGCATTTGGTACAAAAGTAACCATCAATTTTGCCCATGGAGAGTTCACAACAGTCTTCACGCCTAAAATCAACCAAACTAAATTTTCAGACACCTCCTCCTTCTCTGCCGACACATACAAAGAATCAAACACACATTTAATCTCCAACACCAAAAAATTAAAACACTAAATCTTCCTAAAATGAATCATTAAGTTTCCCCGAGGAAACCTTTGATTTTCCACAAAACCCTCCAATTTTTCCAAATCTTCAAACAAACACACACACCCCCGGCTGCTATGAAGAGAAATCACATTTCCCATAACCAAGAACGGAGATGGCTCATGCCCATAATCACAATCACCCTTCTCTCCATAACTCTCCTCCTCACGCTTTCCCTCACCCACACCAAACCCTCTTCTTCTTCTTCAAACCATCCAAATCTCACCCCTTTCCACCTTGACATTGCTGGCTCTGGAAATTTCGAAACGGGTCTTCCCAATCTTCCCAGATTCGCGTATTTCATTACGGGAACCAAAGGGGACATGCAGAGGGTCAAGAGGGTCCTTCAGGCCGTGTATCACCCAGGGAATTACTACCTTCTTCACCTTGATCTAGAAGCTTCTGATGCTGAGAGGCTTGAGCTTGCAAAGTACGTGAAATCAGAGGGTGTTCTTAGAGGGTTTGGGAATGTAATGGTTGTTGGGAAGGCTGATTTGGTGACCTACAAGGGTCCTACCATGATTGCTTGTACCCTTCACGGGGTTGCATTGCTACTGAAGCGGGTGAAGGACTGGGATTGGTTCATCAACCTGAGTGCTTCTGATTATCCCCTCATGTCGCAAGATGGTGAGTGGAAAATGTGCTGGTTTTGTTGTTTCTTTGCTTGATTTTGAAGATTTAGGAATCACATAATTGATGGATGACGAATTGGGTATGCGTGGATTTTTGACATACAGCTGTGAGAAGGAATTCTTGCTTTGCATGTTGTGAAGTTCATTTTTCTAAAATGATTGTTGCATGTGTGTATTTATTTATAAACACAAGTCCTAGCACAGTTGGTAGCTAGCTAGATTTTTTAGCATTTAATCAAGGATTCGATTTTTGGCCTAAGAGGGTCTTGTAGCTACAGGCAAAACTACATCTATGAGCTACGTCTCGAGGGAATTAATCACTTCTTTCCTGGGTTCACCCATAAATAGTCATTTAATGAGTGTGATTTGAGGCCTAAATCGAAACACCATAGGGAGTTCATTTACCATACCGGGAGGGTTATGACAAGAGAGTAACTTTTTTGTGTCTGATCATTTTATGTTCAATGACTGTCTGTGTGTTTTGTAGTCCTCATTATGCTTTTTGAAGATTGTGGGATGTCTGGTGCCTGCCTACATTTGTTTAGGTTGTAATTTCCATTTTGGCCTTTTGACTCCATTTTGACCAATAATAGAGATATGATATCTTCTTGTACTTAACTTTATGGAGATACATGGTTTATATTACTAAGATAAGTGGATGGATGGAAATTTCTTTTTGCTTTGTTTATTTGAGTATGGTTTGCTATGAGCTTGAGCTTGGATGTGTTATGTGTAGTTCACAAACAAGTCACTTGTTGTCCATCAGGTTCTTTTAGTTGGCTCAGCAGCTATGCTTGTCTACCCTAGATGAGAAATGAATCCTTAGTACTGCAATAGTACCAAGTTTCTTGGTAATTCATCTTTGTCCATTTCAATTTCTGTCATGTGAACCTTCTTGTGATAATGGCTGAAATGGAAGCTGAATTATTGAAGTGATTTTCTATCTTTGTGTTTTATACATAAATTGTGTAAAATTTTCAGTAAGGTTCAGTTATGGGGATTAAATCCACATAGGTGAAATTGAACGATGGCAGTGTGATTTATATAGGCTACCCTGTATTTGGGAATATTTGTGTAGTTTTCTATCTAACTAGATTTATATTTTTCAAGCTAGAACAAGCTAAATCAGCAGGCAATTCCCTTTATATGTTAATATGCTTCTAGTAGATATGGGCAGAATTTTTTTCTTTGGGGCTGTTGTACCTATTCAACTATATGGTAAATTTATAATTAATTGTTTCCTATATATGGATACTGAAGAAAAGAAATGTTTTATGCTCTCATATGATCATTTTCACCTCATCCTTAGAGATTCTCATTTAATTTAAATATTGTTGTATGTCAAATACTTTCTACTTTTATGAGTTTTGTGGCTCTTGATGGATAAATCCATGTGTCATAGTTCATAAATATATATTTTGTTTGTTTTGCTGACTTTTTATATAACTTGCTTGCTTCAGATCTCTTGCATATCTTTTCATTCATGCCCAGGGATCTAAACTTCATAGAGCACACTAGTAATATGGGTTGGAAAGAGTGAGCATATTATCCTTTTCAGTTTGTTGCTAAACTAGTGTTGTAATTATTTATATATGTATTGTTTGTAAAATTGTAACCATGATCACAGGTATCAAAGAGCCAAGCCTATCATCATTGATCCAGGCTTGTGTCATTCAAAGAAATCTGGTGTTTATTGGGCTAAAGAGAAAAGATCTGTCCCATCTTCGTTCAAGTTATTCACAGGTATTGGTTCTTCCTCTAGCATAATTATTCTGCACATACTGTTGTAACGCTTCAAATTGATAGTAGCTCTACAAGACAATAGTAGGTATGGAATTAATAGTCCTATTAGATGCATTGCATTATTATTTAGTCTAAGTAAAGTGATCTGGAACTCTAATCAGGATAATTTTTAAAATTATATGCACACACTAATCAGGTTGATCTGACTAACATGCAATGACAATATAACATCTCAACAATTTTTCGTTTCTTATCCCAAAAAAAAAAAATGTAATGGTATCATTTTCATAGGGCACTTAAAATCTTTAAAGTGGTTTATATTTTTCTTTGAAAGATTGCAATGGATAACCTCTGTTTAGCCTGTAGCCATTTCTGGAAACTACAATTCAGGTCTAGTTCTTGTTTTGCAGTTCTTTATTTATAGCATAGATATTTTCACAGCATAGACATGCTATGGTGTTTATGCGTCCTGTATACCTGCAACCGTGAACACCAACCTGACCTGACCCAAATGCAAAAATAGGGGTTGGGTCAAGTCATCAGATCTGTTTGAGTAGAGCCCAATAAACCTGGATATTCAATGGGTCCTGACCACACAAGTATTTTTTTTTTTTTTCAAAGAATTAGACATAACACACTAACGCTTACTGAATCTACTTGCTGTTCAGACCATATTTAATGTTCAGAAAGAATTGACCTTTGGTGTTCAGCTTGGGTTTATTTGTAGTAAAACAGATAGGGAGAGACAATAATATTGTCTCTTTGCTAGGCCGTTCCATACATGTATAATGTTGAAATGCTTCTTAAATTTTTAGCTAAAAGTATTTCTGGATTTCAGGCTCTGAATGGTTTGTCCTATCAAAATCCTTTCTTGAGTTCTGTATTCGGGGTTGGGATAATCTTCCTCGCACCCTCCTTTTGTATTACACGAATTTTCTTTCATCCCATGAGGGATACTTCCACACGGTCATTTGCAATCACAAGGACTACCAGAACACCACCATAAATCATGATTTACACTATATAAAGTGGGACAACCCTCCAAAGCAGGATCCAATATTGTTGACATCAGAGCATTTCAATGACATGGTCAAAAGCGGTGCACGTTTGCTCGGAAGTTTAACAAGGATGATCCAGTTCTTGACAAGATTGATAAGGAACTCTTGAGGAGATCAGTTGGCCATTTTACGCCTGGTGGTTGGTGTGTTGGAAATCCTGTTCTGGGAATAGATCCCTGTGCTGTTTATGGAAATCCAGTTGTAGTTAAACCAACTATAAGTTCGAAGAGGCTAGAGAAACTAGTAGTTAAGCTATTGGATTCTGAAAATTTCAGGCCAAAACAGTGTAAGTAGTCTTCTTCTTATTATGTGCAATTTGTATAATTCAATAGTTTTGGTACATTTTGCATCTGTAGAAATTTAACACTATTTACGGCTGTTATTAGAAGTCTTTGATATAGGTGCAAATTTTACGATGTGTAAAGTAAAAGTTTAACATACTACACTGGCAATTTATTTTGCTTCAACACTTTCATTTCCTGAGAACTTTTCTGCAGAGACCTACCAACAGCTATTGAAGAGGCATCAAATTATGTTTTCTTGTAATTGTAGTTGTAGTAATAGAAGATAAAAAAAAGAAAGAATGTGATAATCTTTTCTGTAGAAAAAATAAACAGCGATATTTCAATGGGTTATAAAGTAACGCGACCCACATTGACTTGCTAAAAATTTACATATTTTAAAATTTTACTTTTCACCAGTATCACTGAAACCGCTTTGATCTATGCATTATTTTTTCCATAATTAAGAAAACACTCAACTCCCGAATGGGCGGAGCAAAACAAAGGAAGCCTAAAAAGACAAATCAAAATGAACACCCACTCAATCCACACGAAGCAAAACATACACCAATTCGATGGCTCACCATGCTACAGCCACCTACATTAGACAAAACCAAAAGGATAAAGCTAAAATAAATACACAATGCTAAAACGCAACTAGATCATGCCAAAACCACATAGAGTCTTTGTTATTACCTTTCCTTTTGGGACTAGATTGGTTGGTCCACCTCATCAGGACCAACATTAGTCCCCTCTTTATAAAATTGTTTTCAACCACTGGATGTGGAAGATCTATTATCGAACAGTTATGGCCTAAGCACACGAATTTTGCCTTCAATTTGTTGATGAGTCACTATTGTATACAATTTTTGCATATGTGCCCTCTTCAATCTGGGCTTCTCCGACGAGCACCTGAAGGGTCTCCCTGCTCATTTCGACCCCGTTACTGCCGTTGATTTCAACTGTGATGGCTCCCTCATTGTTTCCAGAAGCTTTGGTGGCCTCTGTAGTATTTGGGATGCTCCCACTTTCCATTGTCAAGTTCATCATCAATGGCCTCTATGGGGGTTCTCCTTGTCGATAATCAACCCACCAGATGATTTGATGTGCTTTGATGGCTCCCGTCAAGTTCTCCCCAATGGCAAGTTCATCTTCGTTGGCACATTGGACAAAACTTTGGTATGGTATTTCAATACATTCTCCATTCAATTCGATTGTTTGTTTTTTTGTTTCATCCTGCTTTGTCACTTGTGAAAAAAATAATTTATTTTCAAGTGCTAATCATGTCAGAATTTAGTGTTTTCTAGAGTTAGACAGCCATTATATTGTTTTTATTTTCCATTTGCTCCCATCTTCAATTTGTTGAAGATCATTAGTGCTGGGGATGTGATTAACTATAAACTTAAGAGACAAATATGCTTTCTATGAAGGGGCTCTCTACTGCAGATTGTCTTGTCTTTATTTTCTATGTTTATTGAACACCTGATTTTTCCGACCCATAAAATGAAAATGCCAAAAATTAGCATATTTTTCTAGTTTGTGAAAAATGCTCATATTATTTTTAGCCCATAATTTTTACATTTATTTACCTCTTTTGAGCCAAAAAAACAAAAAAAAGAAAATAATGAAATATGAAAAAAAGGGGGCGATCCAACTTTTACGTCAGCCCACTTCCATAAAAAAAAATATAATAAAAATAAAATAAAATAAAAAGGGGACAAACATGGGAGGCTGCTGTCCATTCCCTGTCACACACGCAACTGCATTCAAATTTGGTGATGGGAGGTATTAAAAAGAAAAGGGGGCGGCATACATTTGTTCATGGGCTCCTCCCTGAATGGCAGACAAGGAATGGGCTCCATGCTTCCTGCCATATCGTGCAACAAGCAAAAATGGGAGATGGGAAGCTCGATTTAAAAACTCTATCGATTACAACCATACAGCCTCAGCAACAAAGGGGGAGGGGAATTCTCATTATCACTTAACCAACCAACCTCAGCCTTCCATTTTCATCATAGCCAAGTCTCAACATCATCCCCAATCACCATCCAACACAACCAACAACCCATAACCCTTGAACACAGCCATGCACAAAGCCATTTCCCAGAACCAAAAAAAGAGGAGCATCCATTGATAACCTCCTTCATCCACCCTCTGCCACCAAACACAACCCATCAGCATTCATCACCACATATCATCACCTCCTTACACATAATAACCATTACCATTGCTATCAATTTCTAAGACTATCGGCTTCCACAAAATCTTACAGATACAATCCAGAATCATCAAAAATTAACCAAAAAAAATAAAGAGAGGAAAAGAGGAAGAGGCCGCGGCGGCATCCTCTCCCACTCCACTCGACCTCCCCTTCATCGTCACCACCACCACAGGATCCCTCTCCACCTCATCATCATCAAGCGCCACCTCCATCATCTTCCTCATCACCCACCAAGCTTAGCCGCACAACAATAGCCAAGCCACCACCATCTCTACCACTTCAGCCCACGCCGCCACACAACCCCCTCCCCCTCGTACAGCCACAGAGCGCACCAGGACCGCGAAGGCACACGGTGACCGGCTTCCTTCCTCGCCATCCTCACCACGCAACCACCGCCAGCCTCTTCTCCTCAGCCACCAGCCGCGAGCCCCTCTCTTTTCCTCACTCCCACTGTCCTCTCCCTCCCTCCCTCTGCCCATGCGTGTGTATGTTTGCAACCCCCAAGTGTGTGTTTGCTTGCAACCAGGTAGAATGATGTGTATACAACCCCAAAGGATTAAAAAAATTCTTAAACTTTTTGGTTGTGTGGCTGTGAGCATTTGTAGGTGTAGGATTTCTTTTTCATTATTTATTTCATTCACTGACTTCTTTTTATATACTTTCTAGGCACATTTTGTTTGCATCTTCGGTTTGGGTCCACCATTATTTTTTTTTAAAAAATATAATAAGTTAGTGACTACTTTTATTTTGGGCTGAAGCATTATATCATTAGTTTGGCACATCATTAGTTTTGGCACATCATCAATTTTGACTATTATTTTGGCGCATCATTAGTTTGTGTTATCAGTTTGGGCCACCGTTTGTTTTGATATTCTAAGTTTGTTTGGGTTGCTATTTTTTTTTTACATAGAGAAAACTCTTTTTTAAAAAAATATAATAAATGAAATATTTTCCTAGTTTGGTCTTTTGAGCCTTCATCCTTTCCCATGTTTGGTCCAAAAAATTATTTTTAACAAAAAAAATCCTTGGCTGATTTAAAAAAAGAGGCATACTATTTTCTTTTTTTGTGTCAAAAAAAGATTAAAAAAAAAAATTTGCTCACTTTTCGCATAATGATCAATAATGATGATTGAGTAGCAAATGTTGCCTTCATTGTTATTTGAATCATAAGGATTCATTGAGTGGCCTGGTGTTAACTTGAATCCTGCACGAATAAATTTCTATAATTTGATCTTTTTTAATTAAAATCAATCAAGAGTTTTTTTAGATTTTTTATGTTCTTCCCTTTTTAATTAAAATCCATTAACACAGAATCATTTTCTATAGAACTACGTGACTTTGAGTTTCTCATTGCACCAAAGGGTACGTAGGAGCAGGCGCCCCCTGTCAAGTCAAAATTAATTTTCCTTAAATTGTTTTGTTTAAATTGTAAATATTTTTTTTCTTTTATTCATCTATTTATTTATTTAGAAAAGAGTTATTATTTAATTTGCACAGTTAATGAAAGGTACCGTTGAAAGACGGGTGTATTAGGGTGCGTAAATTCTTACCTTCCCTATGCATAACCGACTCCTTGAACTCAAATCTGGTTTCAAAGACCACTTTTTTTAATAAATGGGTTTTTCCATGTTTTTCCCAACTAAATAAACTTGGTGGCGACTCTCAATTTTAACCACTTTTTCGTCCCGTCGCGATCCCCGCAGATGGCGACTCCACTGGGGACACAGGAAGAGAGTAAGGCCTGTTTTAGTTAATTGTGCAAATTAAATATAGCCATTCGATTTCTATTTTTCCTTTCTTATTTTATTTTGTACAGTGCTTTTCCTTTCTTAGAGTTTAATATTCTTTATGTATAAACCTTAGGGTAGACGACCATTATTGTTCTGTATATATTTGTTGTTTGTATTTTGTTTTGCAGGAGTGTATGTAGTGTTAGGATTGAAAGGTTTGTATGCTCCCTGCACACACTTCACAATCACTTATCTCACACACTTGTTGGGCTCTATACCCTGCGAACCGAGGATAGGGGGTTTCTTGACATTGTCATGAGGGCTTCATGCTCACTTGATAGTTGTTGGGATACCACTCAGATTGTTCCTGGCTTTATGGGTCAATCATATTGAGAGGGTTCATCCCTACTTATGGTTGGTTCGAAGGTCGGATCTCTGTCCTATGGATAGGGGCAATTGGGACCATGACAGTTAGAAGTCTAGATCCACCATGAATGTGTGCACGCATAGTTGAACTTAGCAACCGCCCAAATCAGGTTCTTGGCCTTAGAACTTCCCATCCATTGTTTTACCCTGTTAGGACAAAGGGAGCATGCTTCTTTCATCCTTTACTTTGCACTTCTTTATGCTTTATTTTAAATAGTTAATCTTGCATCAAAACATTATCACATGCATTCATCACATCCTATTCTTTCCATAATTTACTTTCTGATAAGAAAAATTTGATAGGTTTGTGTGTTATCATGTTCTTAGGGAAGCATCTCATAGGAGCATGCATTTTTTTTCTTTTTTCTTTCATCTGTTTAATCTTACTCATTCATCTTTTTATTTCCCAGTGTGATCTTTGATTGTTAATAAAGCAAAAGTCATCATCAGTTCAAAGCAATATGGAAGCAATACAAATGAACACTAGCAATGCACATAATTGGAGAAGGAACATCAAAGTTAAGTGACTAGTAACGAGCTTGAGAATGTGAAAGAAATAATTCAGTTGATGCCTCGTGAAGTCCAATCCTCTTTCAGACACACATATGGGCGTATATTGGATTTGCTACTTATCCAGTAGAAGTAACAGCATTAAGTGCTCTCTCAAGTTTGGAACTCTTCTATTTGTTGTTTTGAGTTACCTGATTTGATACGACACCAACCATAGAAGAGTACTCGGTCATGATAAGGCTACCAATTCGAGACAAGTCTGGTGTGTATCTCTATCAAGGGCATTATGTCAGTAAAGAAAAGATTGCCAAAATAATTGGAGTTGAAGTAAATCAGATGGAAATGGAAGTGAGGGATCCACTCAAGGAATCAAGAGGAATTTTCTTGAAACTCATCTGCAAACCTTGGCCAAACAAGGAAATTGGGACTTCTTCAATCGAACGTTGGCACTGAACTTTTATGGATTAGTCCTATTTCCATTCACACCAGATGTTGTTGACCAGGCCGCCATGGATGTGTTTTTCAAGTTTGAGACACAAGGCATGAATCCTATTCGGCTATATTGGCAGATACATTTCTTTCCTTGGGAGTTTGCCTCCAGAAAATGGTGGAGGTTGCGATGTTGTTTGCAAATGTTATACGTTTGGTTCATGACTCACACATATGCCAATAATCGCATGGGCCTCTTCCTGATCCTTTAGGAAGCTTCCATCATGTGCAGATAAGTCATCAAGAGGCACTGGCATGGAAAAAAGAGTTCTAGAAATCCAATCAAATTCTTTCAAATGGGTTTGCCCTTGGTACCATGGAGAAAGCGTTATATATAGTTGCGGTGACTTTCACAATGTTCCTTTGATGGGTCCAAGGGGATGTATCTCCTACACACCTGCATTGGTGCTTAGACAACTTCATTGGACCCAAACAAAACCACAAGAAAAGCAACTTGAGGGGTTTAGTTTCCTATATCAGAAAGATAAAAGTACCATGGAACAAGAAAAGAAGATTAAAATGGCATGGGATGACATCAAGGTCCTAGGAAAAAAGGAGCTCGGAAGACGCGGCTAACCTCTTCTCAAGAATCCAGAGAATGGAGGCATGCAAGAGTTGGGAAAAATAATATCCCAAAGAGCATTCCAAGCAATACGGTTCCCGTGGAAACCCTAGAAACACGCAATTCACCTCCAGATAGAAATAATGAAGGCACAAATGCGATTCTTGGAAGAGAAAAAGGAGGCATCTGATCTGGAAAATACCATTCTTCAAAGTCGGTGTGAGAAAATGGCTAAGGAAGTTGAAGCCTTAAAAGATGAATGTGCTATCACAAGATCCAAGAAAGGCAAAGAAAAGGTTCGATTACCCATTTGACCAAGATTCAAGAGCTGAAGGAAGACTTCATATGTTTGAAAAAGAAAGGAACAAGTTAAAAGAGGAGATTAACAAAAAGAGTCGCACGGTAAAAAGGGTAGAACAAGAAGTCAGCAATAGAGATAAAAGCATTTGGAGCCTGAAAATGGAGATCAGCAAAGAGAAGGACAAGAAAAAGGAACTGGAAGCGCAAGTAGAACACTTGTCAACAATGTTGGCACAGACCAAACATGATGCCATTCGGGGGTGGACATCGGCAAACCAGTATCATGACTTATTTGTTGATGCGACCGAATTTGGAAAATCATGGAAAGAAAAGGCCCTCGAATGGAAAGAAAAGTATGGGAAGTTAGCTGGTGAATTGAGTCATTACATCCCAAACTTTGTCCATCGCTTTGCAAAGGCAAGTGAACAAATTGGTAAGATGCCACCATTCAAGTTACCTCAAGAAGTGACAGAATTCATGGATTCATGCGAAAGCATTGCCAGAGGTCTCAAAAGAAAGAAGATGAAGCTTTTGATGTAGTTTCATGAATGAAGGTCCTGTTGATGTAGTTGTTTTCTTTGTCTGTTAGTGTATGATGTATTCTGAAATGATTTGTACTCATAATTTCACTCGGAAGTAAATGAAATTTTAATATTTGTGCCTCTTCTGCAAGTTACCAATTGTCTATAGTATGCTCGATGCTTTCTATGAAGGGTCAAATGTTCCCCTAGAAAGTGATCAATCACATTTTTGCTTTGAGATTGTTTATCCTTGCGCAAGAATGTGAGAAACTCAATCATATAGAAAAGAAGAACTGCATTGCTAGTGTTCATTAGATAGCATCTATAGAGGAGCGGATTCTCCCTAAAGAGTCGCTATTAACCGCACCTTGACTTATAGGGTGATATGCCCATAAGAACGGGTGCGGGGCATCCTAGTGTCGACAAAGAACTTTTGATGACTATTGTTCATTTGTTCTTCTGCATATAGTTATAATAAAATTTTTTTTTTAACCTGTTTGAATGTTGTTAACATTTTGATAGTGTGAAGATTTGTAACCATTGGGCCCAAGGAAGACGGATACCGATCAAACTCGTGTCCACAATACCAGAGCGCGGACCAAAATGGAGGAGGTAATGCTGATCCAGGAAAGGCTCATTCGGAGTAACTCATGTTGAATCGGAAGGAATCTAAGCATGGAGGTTGATGCACTGAGAGGAAAATTGAACAAAATGTCGAATAATCAAACAAGGATAGAAGAAATGATATTAGCCATGAAAGAGTCACTAGATTTATTGGGAGCTTACCAAAACCGGACAGGTTGGTATGCCAGTAAGTGTACAACCAAGTGCTGCAACGATAACCATACCTATGGTATCAGATGCAACTCTAAACATCACCCAAGGGATGAATGACATTGGCGGAATGTCAGGAACTCTCAACCACCACCGACGATGCCAATAGTGATTCCCATTGGAGAAGGTTATCATGCCGTAGAAAATGCACATGTTGAAGAGCACGGACACGTTACCCCTATTTGGGAACCATCCCGTGTTGTTGTTCAAAAACAATCACCTTTCTTAGGGAACAATCATTCAGAGGTGGAGAAAGAGACAATTCAAAGAAGAGTGGATGAAGAAAATACAAGAACAGATTAAAGCTATCCAAGGTCCTAGCTCCTATGGCGGTGTGGAGATTGAGCAACTGTGCGCTCCTATGGACCTGATAGTTCCCAAAGACTTCAAGGTCCCTGACTTCTCAAAGTATGATGGGACCGACAACCCGTTGTTCCACTTGAAGAGCTATTGTACTAAGATGGCAATATGGTCCAAAGATGAAAGGTTCCTTGTTAGCTTTTTCCATGAAAGCTTTAACTGGACCTGCCTTGGCTGGTACATTCAGCTGACCATTCGAGAGTCACGAGCTGGAGAGAATTGGCCGATCTGTTTATGAGCCAATACAAATTCAATCTCGAAGTGGCACCTACTCGAGAGCAATTAAGCTCAATGCAGAAGAAGAAGGATGAACCATTTAAGCATTACGCCCAAAGGTGGAGAGCCTTAGCTGCTCAAGTTCCCACCACTCATCCCAGCTGAAATGTGTTCATACTTTTTGGGAACTTTAGGATCCCTTATATCGGGGCAATGGCAGGAGCCGCATACAAGGATTTCTCTAGCTCAGAACAGCTGGAGAAAGGATTGAGAGCCTGGCTAAGCGGAAACTTCCTATGAGCCATGAGGAAGCAAGAAGAGGATTCCCGCCTAGAAAAAAGTAAATTATGTGCAAGGTCAGCAATCTTTCATGCCAGGATATGCCTCGACACACCCAAGAACCCAAATACCATCCATCCCTCCTTACCCACTATACCAAGCAAACACAATTCCATACCCCCAACCTCAAGTCAATAACATTCATATACGCCCATACCAACCAGCTCGTCCAACATATACCAATAATCCAACCATGCATCCTCAGAACTACCCAAACACTACCCCCCACGGCCTAATGCCCAAAGCCAAAGCCGTTCCCTTCCCAAACTTGCCCCTTTCCCAAAGCTATCCATCTCAAATGCTGACCTTTTTCAACGGCTAGTTAATGCTCACCTGATCTAGCATATTGTGTGCCCATTGGAACCACCATACCCAGCTTGGTATAACCCGAGCTTAACTTGCAAATATCATATGGATATAGCAGGGCATTCTATCGAAGATTGTGAAGGCTTTAAGACAGCCGTGAGAAAGCTAATTGCTTGCGGGAGATTGGACTTTCAAGAAGAGTCAAAACCAGATATTGTCAATAATCCGATTTCGAACCATGAAGGAGGAAGTCGGATAAATGCCTTGGAAATGGAGGAACCCTGGATTAAGAAAGTGTTGAGTCTTAGAACACCCATGGAGAAAATTTTCTTTGGTTTAAAGGAAGTTGGCTACACAACGGTACCTACTTTTGCAATGAAAGAAGAGAAGAATGATATGAAGTCAAACTGTATGTACCACTCTGAGGTTTCGGTCATGATATAGAAAGTTGTTGGGATTTTAAAGTTAGTTCAGAAATTACTCAACCTGGGTGTGATTCAGGCAAAAAGGAGGCCGAACTTCCTTGAGGAAGTAAATGTGATCGAGCGTTTTGTGCTTCGAGTGCCCCACTTAATCAGACACCGAAGGAAAAGGTAGTGATCACTATGAAGAAACCAACACCTTTTGTATATGAGGACACACATGCCGTACCTTGGAGCTATGAAACCAAGGTTGAGATGAAAAATGATGAGGGGAAATCTCAAAGGCTCAAACAAGTGAGGAGGCGACTAATATCATGGAGGTGAAAGGAATAACAAGAAGCGGAAGGGTGTACGGACCCAAAGAGCTGGAAAAAGGAAAATTCGTGGACGAAGGAGATGTTAGAGAGAAGAAAAGGAAGAAGAGGAAGAGGAAGAATTCTTAAAATCATGAAACAGAGCGAGTACGATATTCTGGAACAATTAAAGAAGACTCATGCCAGAATATCTTCTGTCGCTAATCCTTGTCTGAGTCTCATCAAAAGGCAGTATTAAAAGTTTTAAAGGAAGCCTATGTCAAGCCCGGCACTTCATTGGAGAATATGGTAAATATGGTGGATCCAGTGAAACGTGTCAATATGATCACATTCTTAGATGAAGAAGTGTCACGGGCTAACCCACAAGCATTACATATAACCCTCAAATGCAAAGGCCACATAGTGCCTAGAGTCCTTATTGACGGAGGATCAGGGTTAAATGTATTACCAGTGTCAACCTTGAAACAACTATCGATGAGTATGGATGATATATCGCTCCAAGTGATGGTTGTGAAGGCTTTTGATGGGGCTAGGAAAAGCATTTTGGGGGAGGTGGTATTGCCACTAGAGATTGGACCAAGCAAATCAGAAGTGTTATTCCAGGTGATGGAGATTCGGCTAGATTATAATATGCTATTAGGAAGACCATGGATCAATGATATTGGTGCTGTCCCTTCAACCTTGCATCAAAAGGTTAAATATATTGAGAATGGATCAGTCATGACAATCCATGGAGAAAGGGACATCATTGTATCCAAACCAGTCTCACTACCATATGTGGAGAATGTTGAGCCAATAGACAATAATTTGTGGCACAGCCTGGAGTTGGTGAAGCCTAAACATGAGTGCAGTGGATCCACAATTCAAAATGTTAATCAAATAGTGGCTCATATCATGGCTAAGAATGGATATTTCAGGGTAAAGGGTTGGGATCACAACTGCAAGGTATCAGAATACCTATATTCTCCAAGAAACCCAACCGATTTGGTTTGGGATATGATGCATCATTATCAAAGGAGATGGGTGCCATGACCCTCCAACAAGAGAATGATAAGAAGAAAATAAAACAAATCCCTCACCTGAAGGAGACATTTCCAGGTCCAGCTAGGTGATTATAGCTGGAAAAGTTCGCTCCTCTTGCCGTCTCACCATCAATACCTTGGACATGGAGACAACTGAAGAAAGCAACAAGGTTTATGCTGCCAATGATGATGAAGTACTGATGAATGGACAATGAACCAGTGATTGATGTTATTGCTGCAAAGTAATTGTCTTGTTGTAAGAGGTTTATGCTGTTATTTATGCTACTTAAAGACATCAGTTGAATAAACTTGCATGTTTTTCTAGCAATTTTTCTTTATTATCCTACTCATCTTTTACAAGTTCTTTGTGTCTTCTATTCTCCTTCCGTTCTTTTTATTTTTATCTTTATTTTCTCAGCCCATTAATTCAAATTTTTCCACATTGCTTACCCACTATATATTTTGGCATTCCAATCCACCATAATTGCTTTTCAGGAATCTAAATGCTATAGAAATTTTGCCACATGAAATGGACTTTGGAAGCCTATCAATTGATTCTCTTGTTGCACTCGATTGTGATAACCATGAATCTGAGGAGGATGAAGAAATTGTTGGGCAATTTTCCAATCTATTGGAGAATCAGAAGAAAGGTTTGACTTAGACAATGAAGTGATTGAATTAATTAACATGGGCACAAAGAAGAGAGAAAAGAGCTGAAAATAGAAAACCCAGAACGCACAGAAATGATTGCATTGTTTGAAGAATATTTGGATGTCTTTGCATGGACCTATCATGATATGCCGGGTTAGATAGGAAATAGCTTCACATAAGATCCCTTTGTATCCAGAAGCTGAGCCGAAAAAGCAAAAGTTGAGAAGAATGCGACTGACATGTCATTGAAAATAAAAGAAGAAGTGACTAAACAACTAGAAGCTGGATTTCTGGAGGTATCAAGACACACTGACTGGGTGGCTAACATTGTACCCGTACCCAAGAAGGATGGAAAAGTGAGAATGTGCGTGGATTATCGGATCTAAACAAAGCTAGCCCAAAGGATGATTTTCCTCTCCCTCACATTGATGTCTTGGTGGATAATACCGCTGAGTCACCGCTTTTCATTCATGGACGGGTACTCTGGATATAAGATCCCGATGGACATTCATGATAAAGGAAAAACTACTTTCATAACTCCGTGGGGAACATTTTGCTATACAGTCATGCCATTCGGATTGAAGAATGCCGTGCCACTTACCAACGTGCCATGGTCGCATTGTTCCATGATATGATGCATAAGGAGATTGAAGTGTACGTAGATGATATGGTCGCCAAGTCTAAAGAGGGAGAAAGTCACGTGGCAGTCCTGAGAAGGCTATTCGAAAGGCTCAGAAATACAAGCTGTGCTGAACCCAAATAAGTGCATCTTTGGAGCTTCTCAGGGAAATTACTCGGATTCATTGTTAGCAGAGAAGGGATAAAGGTGGACCTCGACAAGGTGAAGGTGATACAAGAGATGCCAGCTCCTCAAATGAACGGGAAGTGAGAAGTTTTCTTGGAAGACTCAACTACATTGCTAGATTTATTGCTAACTTAACTAGCACTTGCGAGCCCATATTCAAGTTGTTACGAAAGCATTAGTCGGGAGAATGGAATGAAGAATGCCAAGAGGCCTTTGACAAAATAAAGGCTTATTTAATGAAACCTCCAGTTTGATCCCGCCTACGCGGGTCATCCTTTAATATTGTACCTCACGGTATTGCCCACGTCAATTGGGGCAATGTTGGGACAGGTGACGAGTCTGGAAAGAAGGAACAGGCCATTTACTATCTGAGCAAGAAGCTTAATGACTGTGAATCTCGCTACTTGACCATTGAAAAGACCTGTTGTGCATTAGTGTGGGCTTCCAAAAGGCCAGGACATGTTATACTACACTACTTGGCTAATCTCTCGAATGGATCCACTAAAATACATATTTGATAGTCCTCATGTGTCATTGAGAATGTCGAAGTGGCAAGTGATATTGTCAGAATTTGATATCAAGTATGTGACCCAAAAGTCTGTCAAGAGAGGGGCAATTGCTGATCATTTAGCTGAAAACCCTTTGGAGGATGCACAACCCACCATGGCTGAATTCCCTGATAACGAGGTGCTAGTAGTGGAAGAAGAAGATGAAGAAGAGGAGAATATGTGGAAGATGTATTTTGATGGAGCTGTCAACATGAACGGATGTGGAGTAGGAGCTGTAGTAGTGTCACCAGCGGAAGCAGGACCCAATTTCCATCAAACTAGATTTTGAATGTACCAACAACATCGCAGAATATGAAGCATGTGCGAATGGTTTGCAGGTTGCAATTGACTTGGGAATCAAAGAACTAAAAGTCTTTGGAGATTCGGCACTCATTATCTACCAAGTTAACGGACAATGGCAAACAAAGGATCCAAAATTGGTGCCTTATCAGAAGTACTTGTCTCGATTAATTGAGCACTTTGATGATATATCGTTCTCTCACTTAACTCGAGACAAGAACCAATTTGCGGATGCATTGGCAATTTGGCTGTAATGACTAAATTGGAAGTCCACACCGATGTCCAACCTATCCATGTAGGTGCAAGATGAACCGACATATTGTGTTAGTGTGGAGATTGAGTCAGGCGGCCAGCCTGGTATCATGACATCAGCAGGATATTCAAAGGGAGAGTACCCAACTGGGGCAAATGAGGTGAATAAGAAACAATCCGACGACTGGCCATGTCCTTTTTCCTGAATGGTGACGTCCTCTATAAGAGGAATCATGATACCACTCTCCTTAGATGTATAGATGCACATGAAGCTCAAATAATCATGGCTAAAGTCCACGAAGGGATTTGTGGAACCCATGCCAATGGACACATGATGGCACGCAAAATCCTAAGGATTGGTTATTATTGGTCCACTATGGAAAGCGACTGTATCAACTATGTTCGGAGGTACCACAAGTGCCAAATCTATGAGCGAGTCAATGCTCCTCCAGTTACATTACATAACATGGTATCTCCCTGGACTTTCTCAATGTGGGGCATGGATGTCATCGGCCCAATTAATCCCAAGGCATCCAATGGTCATCGTTTCATTTTGGTAGCGATAGACTATTTCACTAAGTGGGTGGAAGCTGCTTCATATGCCGGTATTACAGAAAGTGTTTCTTAGATTCATCAAAAGGACGTTCTTCAGATATGGGATCCCATAAAGGATCATCACAGACAATGCTCCTAACCTCAATGGTGCTGAAGTTCAAAAATTTTTCGGGACTTTCAAAATCAAGCACCACAACTCAGCTCCTTATAGGCCGTAGATGAATAGTGCGGTTGAGGCCGCAATAAAAATGTCAAGAAAATTGTCGCCAAAATGGTGGTGAATTATAAGACTGGCAAAATACTGCCATATGCACTACATGCATATCGCACCAACATACGGTTAAGCACAGGGGCAACTCCCTTCTCATTGGTGTATGGAATGGAAGCTGTATCCCCCATAGAAGTGGAAATCCCGTCATTAAGGGTTCTAATGGAGGCAGAATTGGAAGAATCTGATTGGGTGAAGGGTCGATATGAACAATTGAACATGATTGAAGAGAAAAGACTAACAGCTATTTGTCATGGCCAATTATACCAAATTAGAATGGCTAAAGCTTTTAACAAGAAAGTTCATCCTAGAGATTTTTATCAGGAGATCTGGTTCTGAAGAAAATTCTTCCAAATCAAGAGGATGCAAGGGGAAAATGGGCTCCGAGTTATGAGGGTCCTTACATTGTCAAGCAAGCGCTCTCAGGTGGGGCATTGATTTTGCAAGACATGGATGGAAGAGAATTGCCTAAACCAATCAACACCGATGCAAGTCAAAAGGTTTTATGCTTGAAAGGATGCGGAAGAAGCTCGTTAGGTCAAAAACTCGAAAAAGTGGCCTAAGCAAAAATTAGGGCAAAACAAAAAGGAAGAAAAATAAAAAGAAAAAAGCTCGCTAGGTCGAAAACCTGAAAGGGCAGCCTAGGCAAAAATTAGAGCAAATAATAGGCATCATCTCAAGTAACTCACACTTGGGCAGATTCCCGTGTTGAACATGTCCTGTGAGCCAGCAGACCAAGGCTGAAACTGGGGCAATTTTTGGGATCAAAAGATGAGAAGATTGAGGAGACAACGGTTATGGCATCCAATTTGCTGCAAGAAATCAATTGAATAAGTTACTAAGGACTAGAACTGGGCAAAATTTCATGCTTTTAGCAATCCAGTTTTCATGTAATTTTGTTTCCTTTTTCCGAAACATGTTGCGTATTGTCGTCCAAATGCATCGAGCAATAAAAATGTTCATTCAGTTAATCCTTCCACTTTTCCTTTGCATGCATGTTTATTTATGATGTCTTGAGTAAGTATAAATTTAAGTGTAAATTGTACGATCTAACAATGTTTCCAGCAAATACATCAATGACTAATGTCACACAGAGAATTCAGAAGATTCAACTAAGCTTGCCAAAAAAATAATCATCATCCTAAAAAGGAAGAAAAGGAGAAGAAGGAGAATGGGAAGAAGTGAACAAGGTCACAGAAGAAAGGAAAGGTCTTATGTGTGCTAGAAAATCAGCGCAAGAATTACGAGTTTGATCGATTCATGCCTTCCTGGAGGTTTGCCTGATTTGGTTATGGTTAGTTTTTCATGACTTTTGCACATAATCTGAAAAAGGAAAAAGGCTGTCTTATTTGCCAATTTCATTTTCAGTCGGCCTCAAATTGCCAATTTCAATTTCATTTTCGTCTGCCTAGAATTGCCAATTTCATTTCATGTCGGCCTCAAATTGCCAATTTACCTTTTCAATCGGCCCCAGATTGCCATTTTAATTTCAGTTGGCCTCAGATTGCCATTTTACGTTTCAGCCCTTAGATTGCCAATTTCAATTTCATTTCAGTCGGTTTAGATTTTAATTTACTTTTAGTCGGCCTCAGATTGCCAATTTCAATTTCATTTTGAGCGGCCTAGATTCCCAATTTACCTTTTTAGTCGGCCTCAGATTGCCAATTTCAATTTCATTTTCAGTCGGCCTAGATTGCCAATTTCATTTCATGTCGGTCTCAATTGCCAATTTACCTTTTCAATCGGCCTCAGATTGCCATTTTAATTTAGTTGGCCTAGATTGCCATTTCACGTTTCATTTATACCGCCCCAACTTTTCCGTCATTTAGAAATTACCAAATTACCCTAGGTAATTCTTATATGAATTCGAGACCAAACAATCCTCAATAGAGGAATATAACATTAGAAAGAAGTTATGAGCAATTCCTGCAAGAGTCGCAAGCCCGAATTTCTTACGTGTAAAATGACCAAAATGCCCTTGAGGTTATTTTACTCAGAAAATGAGGATCGTGGGCCCCACCGTCCTCAAGGGGATGTTCTGAGGGTAATAGGGGATTGTTTGTGTTATGTGTGTTAATAGAGAGAAGAATCTCAATTTTGAGTTTCGACGCGAAATGACCAAAACGCCCTAGCGCGTTTTAACTCCGATTTGCGTGTACTAACCGAACCTCACTAAAATGTTTTAAAAGGTGTTTTTAAGCTATGATTGACCATTGGTTAAGTTTGGATAGCCCAAATTTTTAAGTGAAGTTACGTTTTGCCCCTATCTTTGTGCAGTTTTGCAAATTTTGAGATTTTTGATTCGTGTAACAAAACCTAAGCAATATTAGGCTCAAATTAAAGCTTATTAAATTCTAATTCTTAATCTAGAGTCAAAATTATTTATTTAAATTGATTAGAACCTAAAATTGCTTAAAAACACCCAAATTGCTTACTAATTCACCTAAGCCCTTAATTGTAAATTCTCTAATTTGCAAAGATACCTTACCTACACCTAAATAATGCATGGAACACACAAATTTCTCTTCCTTGGGCTATAATGCACGAAATTATATGGCCTAATATGCATCAGAAAAATTTGTCAAACTTGGCACAAAACTCAAGGTATGAAAACAAGGAATCATGTTTCATGATTCCATGTTTTAAGCCACCAAACAAGATGATTTTTCCTTCCTTGTTTCCTCCTCAAATTTAGTCAGATTTTCCTCCTCCTCTTGTCCATACATGAGCTTGAATTCTTCTATAAATAGGCATGCTTAAGGAATCTTAGATGCTTGCTCAAAATTGTACACATTTCTAGTTTTTCCAAAGCACCAAAAGCTCTCATTTCCTCCTCCTCTTGGCTGAATTCTTTCTTCAAGTTTTCAAGAATATTTTCTTCCATTTCACTCAAAGAAACCAAGTTCTCTTCCTTTCCTTCAAATCAGATTAGGTAGGGAGTTGTTTCTAAGTTTATTTTATGCTATGACAAGTTATGTTTCTAGCTCAAAAATGATGATTTCATGGACTTTCTTCTAGCTCTCAATTTCGATTTTGTTTTCCCCTTTCTTTTAAAACCATTTCAGCCTTATGGCCTAGATTATGATGAGACCATGGTTTGATGATGATGTTCTTGAGTGTTGGTTGCAAAGCCTTCACAAGTTAGACCTTTAAAACTTGAAGGTTTCACTAGTTTTTAAAGCTTTACAATTTCGGTTTTTCTTTCCTTATTTTTCTTTAATGATTTCGGCCAAATGGCCTAAGAAGGAATATGATGATAGCTTGATGATGAGGACCTTGAGTGTTGGTTGTAAATCCATCACAAGTTAGGCCTTTAAAGCTTGAAAATTCCACTTAATGCAAAACTTTAAAGAATGATGTTTTTATGATGTAAAAATAAAGATCTTGAGTTTAGAACTTGAAAGATGTATTTTTCACTTTGTCTTGCTAAGATATATATTGGGTTGAATTTATATTTCTAAAGTCTTGGAAGAGCTCTAGTAAAGAAATAAAATGAACTTGCATCCATGTTTAAGTTTATGCCTTGCATAACCATGTTTACTTTCTATGTCATCACTAAATTCTCAAGAATGAATAAATGAACTTGCATATTCATGTTTAAATTTCCAAGCTTGCATTTCATGTTTATGTTTCAAGTTGTCACTTAATCTTCAAAGATAATAAAGAGGATGCATCTCATATTTATTTTATGCTCTCACTTTATTTTATAATGGCTAAAAGAATCAACGCATAACATGTTTATTTTATGTCATCACCTAAAGATCCTAGAGCTCAAAGACTTGCCCAAGTATCACAAGCAAAGTTGGAAAATGGTAGTATCACTTTCAATTTCCTTAAGATTATTGGAGTTAAAGAATTCATTCTTTAAGAAGTCTTGAGTTTGGAGCTTAATAAGATGTAATAAGAATTCTCTTCTCTCTTCAGGCCAATTGGACTACCGCTCTGGTTTCTTAAGATTCTCTCTCATTGGTCCAGTGCGGACTACCGCCGCTAAGTTTCTTGCAGATCATGTTTATAATTCCAAGTTATCACCTTATAAAGACAAGATTAAAATGAGGTTGCATAGCATGTTTATGATTCTAGTTATCACCTAAATCTCTAAAGCTCAAGACTTGCTCCTTTTATCTTAAGTGAAAATTGTAATCGTAAAGATTCTTTCAATGAATAAATCGGCCTCATGATTAAGGAAGGCCTAAAGTGATTTTAAATAAAACTAGCTTCCAGAAAAATCGTAAAAGCAAGATTTCTAGAACTCTAGAAAATGAAATTTATGCATTCTGTCAGAACCTTTAGCAGCCCTAAGAACCAGGTTCTATTATGTTTAGATAAGAGAAAATGATTCATAATTGGTTTAGTAATTAATTTTAGCACCATAAGGAAAGCTAGTAACGAGAAAGGGTTAAAAATGCAACCTCTAGCACACCATGAAGCCTTAAATATAACTTGCTGCCTATGCTGTCCCATATAGTTTAATAATATTCTTAAGACTTATAATTAATGGTAATGATGATAAAAAAAATCCTTTAGATGCATGATTAATTAGTTTGATAATTGAGATTACCCGATTCTAAAGTTTCGGTTGTTTAAGACGGTTTTTGGTAAGAATTTATGATGATGGTTCTTTGAAGTTTGAAATGATAAGTCTATGTAGTGATTTGATGCTTATTAAGTATTTGATATCATTGAATGACTTCATAGTTTGCATGATATAGTTGCTGTTGCAAACAATGAGAATGTTTATGCATCCTGATGATTATGAATTCAGAGTTATATTATGATATAACATGCAAAGACTTAATGGTGACTTAAAATTATGAGGAAATGATCCTTTGGACGCATCAGACTATAGGTGGTGAAAAGGTGATCCTAAGAAAATGATCCTTTGGACCCATCAGACTATAGGTGGTGAAAAGGTGATTCTTGCCCCCTAGCCCGTTCTCTCAAAATGGTAGAGTTGAGACTTTAACTTATCAAAAGGGATAAGTATATGCTAGTGACGACTAGTGAGGTATGAGCTCATAACCTAGATTACTCCCAAAAGGGTGGAGTATAGGGTGGCCTAGGAAAATGATGATGAAAGTAACTTTAAGTCACCTAAGAAACTAAGTAAATGCATTATGTGAATATGATGTTCTGCTATGCATAGTATTTATGAGATGATGATGAGAAATATGATGTTCTGCTATGCATAGTATTATGAAATGATGATGAGGAATATGATGTGATTTTATGCATAACTATGTTATTATATATGAAAGGAAAAGTTCATTATAAACATGACATGTTAAGTTTATGATGCATTATAAGACGCATGATTAAAACCGATGAACCTCGGTAAAGTATATTTTCAAACTTAATAAATCAATCTTAGCATGCTCACTATTTCATAATAACCCCGAGGTTCCTGAGGACGATGATGATGACACGATGCATATGAGGTGAGTACCCTCCTGAGATTCTTATAAAAGTTTCTCACTCCCTTCTTTTCTTTCCATCTCGTCTTAGAAAGTGATGGTGATGTTCGTGATTCGTTGATGCTCTCACCTGGTAGATGTACTTGATCTGGTGAAGAGCTTATTATCCTTGAGGAACGTATCGCTAAACTTTGCGCGTGAGCTTGGATATCTACCCTATCCTTGGAGTGTTATTACTAGGTGCCATTAATGGATGTCTTTCCATCCATATATTATTTATGTTTTATTAGATTGCCTACACCTAGTCTTATTTTGTTGGTAGGCAAAATATCTATGTGATATGTAATTATGGATGTCATATGATGGAGCCAATATGATGTGTTTCTTCATGATATGTCTATTTGTTTTCTGCTTTATTCGATTATCGTTCACGTTACGCGTGCTCACGTTTTCAATTATGTTTAAAAAAAAATGGCTCGTAATTTCACTAAGTATTTTCAAAGCATGATTAATGACTGAAGCAAAGAGTAAAGTCTATTAATTAATCATCCGCCTAGGTGTATTGGGTTAATTATTAGGGTGTTACACAGGCCTCAGATTGCCAATTTCATTTTTATTTCATGTCGGCCTAGATTGCCAATTTACTTTCCAATCGGCCTCAGATTGCCATTGAGTTTTAATTTCTTGACTCTTGTTGACCCGTATCCAGTTGGTCGCAAGCCTTTTTAATTTCCTGTTGCTTGATGACCCGTATCCACTTGGTCAGAGCTCTTAATTTCAGTTGGCCCCACTGTTTTTTTTCTTGTCGCTTATTGACCCGAATCAGGTTGGTCATAAGCTTTTCCTGTCACTTGTTGACGCATCCAGTTGGTCGCAAGGCTTTTATTTTCTTGTTAGCTTTTACTCTTTTGCGTGTACAGATGAATGTCACTTTTCTTGTCACTCATACATCTTGGTTTCTGAATTGCATCATTGCATTGCATGTGCCTCTCATGAGCATTTACTTTCTTTCACCATTTGAATTCAATCTTTCTTGTTTTCAATTTCATGCATTACCCACCAAAATCATTGTTCATGTCTTTACTTATTCCTTATAAAGGCAATATAAAAATTTAGATTTTTCATATTTTCTTATAAGAAATAAGTAAAGAGGGCAATTGAACACCCATTTGTTGGACCCATAAAATGAAAATGCCAAAAATTAGCATATTTTTCTAGTTTGTGAAAAATGCTCATATTATTTTTAGCCCATAATTTTTACATTTATTTACCTCTTTTGAGCCAAAAAAAAAAAAAAAAAGAAAATAATGAAATATGAAAAAAGGGGGCGGTTCAACTCTTTCAACGTCAGCCATTTCCGTAAAAAAAATATAATAAAAATAAAATAAAATAAAAAGGGGACAAACATGGGAGGCGTCTGTCCATTCCCGTCACACACGAGCTGCATTCAAATTGGGTGATGGGAGGTATTAAAAAGAAAGGGGGCGCGGACATTTGTTCATTGGCTCCTCCCTGAATGGAGACAAGGAATAGGCTCCATGCTTTCTGCCATCGTGCAACAAGCAAAAATGGGGGATGGGAAGCTCGATTTAAAAACTCCATCGATTACAACCAGATACAGCCTTCAGCCAAAGGGAGGGGGAATTCTCATTATCACTACAATCGAACCAACCTACAGCCTTCCATTTTCATCATAGCCAAGTCTCAACATCATCCCCAATCACCATCCAACACAACCAACAACCCATAACCCTTGAACACAGCCACGCACAAAGCCACTTCCCAGAACCAAAAAAAGAGGAGCATCCATTGATAACCTCCTTCATCCACCCTCTGCCACCAAACACAACCCATCAGCATTCATCACCACATATCATCACCTCCTTACACAGAATAACCATTACCATTGCTATCAATTTCTAAGACTATCGGCTTCCACAAAATCTTAGATACAATCCAAAATCATCAAAAATTAACCAAAAAAAATAAAGAGAGGAAAGAGGAAGAGGCCGGCGGCATCCTTCCCACCCCACGCGACCTCCCCTTCATCGTCACCACCACCACAGCATCCTCTCCACCTCATCATCATCACAGCCGCCACCTCCATCATCATCAGCCGCCACCTCCATCATCTTCCTCATCACCCACCAAGCTCAGCTGAACAACAATAGCCAAGCCACCACCATCTCTAACCACTTCAGCCCACCACCTCACAACCCCTTCCCTGCTCTCGCAGACGCCACGGAGCGTACAGGACCGCGAAGGCCACGCGGTGATTGGCTTCCTTCCCTCGCCGTCCTCACCACGCAACCACCGCCAACCTTCTCCTCACAGCCACAGCCGCGAGCCCCCCTCTCTTTTCACTGACCACTGTCCTCTCTCTCCCTCTGTCTATGCATGTGTGTATGTTTGCAACCCCCAAGTGTGTGTTTGCTTGCAACCAGGTTAGAATGATGTGTATACAACCCTAAAGGATTAAAAAAATTCTTAAACTTTTTGGTTGTGTGGCTGTGAGCATTTGTAGGTGTAGGATTTCTTTTTTCATTATTTATTTCATTCACTGACTTCTTTTTATATACTTTCTAGACACATTTTGTTTGCATCTTCGGTTTAGGTCCACCATTATTTTTTTTTTAAAAATAATAAGTTAGTGACTACTTTTATTTTGGGCTGAAGCATTATATCATTAGTTTGGCACATCATTAGTTTTGGCACATCATCAGTTTCTACTATTATTTTGGCGCATCATTAGTTTGTGTTATCAGTTTGGCCACCGTTTGTTTTGATATTCTAAGTTTGTTTGGGTTGCTATTTTTTTTTTTTGGACATAGAGAAAACTCTTTTTAAAAAAAATATAGTAAATGAAATATTTTCCTAGTTTGGTCTTTTGAGCCTTCATCCTTTCCATGTTTTGTCCAAAAAATTATTTTTAACAAAAAAAATCCTTGGGCTGATTTAAAAGAGAAAGAGGCATACTAATTTTTTTTTGTGTCAAAAAAAGATTAAAAAAAAAATTTGCTCGCTTTTCGCATAATGATCAATAATGATGATTGAGTAGCAAATGTTGCCTTCATTGTTATTTGAATCATAAGGATTCATTGAGTGGCCTGGTGTTAACTTGAATCCTATACACGAATAAATTTCTATAATTTGATCTTTTTTAATTAATATCAATCAAGAGTTTTTTTAGATTTTTTATGTTCTTCCCTTTTAATTTAAAATCCATTAACACAGAATCATTTTCTACAGAACTACATGACTTTGAGTTTCTTATTGCACGAGAGGGTACGTAGAGAGGCGCCCCTTTCAAGTCAAAATTAATTTTCCTTAAATTGTTTTGTTTAAATTGTAAATATGTTTTTTTTCTTTTATTCATCTATTTATTTATTTAAAAAAGGGTTATTATTTAATTTGCATAGTTAATGAAAGGTACCGTTGAAAGACGGGTGTATTAGGGGTGTGTTCTCACCTTCCCTATGCATAACCAACTCCAAACTCAAATCTGGTTTCAAAGACCACTTTTTTTTAAATGGGTTTTTCCATGTTTTTCCCAACTTAAATAAACTTGGTGGCGACTCCCAATTTTAACCACTCTTCGCCGCGCGATCCGGTTGCAACACTTATATAATTATTGGTAAAGTACATGGCATTTCTTTTATTACTTGTGAGTCCTTATGCTCATCCAAGAATAGTGCATTGCCCAATTTCTCTTCTTCTCTTGATATGGTTTGTGATAAAGTCTACATCATTATTGTAACATAAAGAAAGAAAAAAAAAAGAATCAATGGCATTTTTATAAAAATGTGGTAAAAAAAAAAAAAAAAGGGTGGTGGGTTTAAACCACGTAACCCACCCCAAACTCACCTCACATATCTCTCTTCCTTCTCGTCCCTTCCTCTTCACTCACCCACGACATTTCTTTTTCTTCTTCCTCCTTTCTTTCAAAGCCAACAAATCCATTTTGTTGTCACACTTATTCATCAAATCCTTCAACACTTTGGCTTCACAGTTTGTGGTAAGTCTTCAATCACAATCTCACTCTTTCTTCTTCTTTTTCTTTTTTTTTGTACTCTAGACTTTATCTTAGAACTAGTGAACTCTCAAAAATAGTAATAAGTACATGTTTGACATTTTAAGTATAAATCTAGTAAATTAGAAGCTTTAATATAAATAGATTATAGTGGGTAAAGTCAAGACTTGATTTTCTCTAATCCTTATGAACCCTAGGTTCCATAAATTGGGGGTTTTGTTTAGTAGGCTCTCTAATTGCTAAATTGTTTTGAAATAAATTAGTTAAACTTGTCAAATGCTTATGTTTACTAGATGTTGTTAATATTGAGTAAGCTACTCCTTCTGAGCGTATTAGGAGCGTCCAATTGATCCCTTTGTAATGTGAGTGGCTACTTATATAGTGGTGGTGTTTTAAATTACTTTTATGGAAGAAACTAACTTATTAGATTTTATAAATATTTTCTTCTAGTTACTTGAATTATTTGGTTAATTAGTTTAATTAGTAGATTTTCTTAACTATGATGGTTATTAAGTATGATTGAATGATTTGATTGAAATTATTGCTAGCTCTATTTGTGGATTTATAATGCCATGATTTTGCTCTATGTTTTTTCAATTTCAATTGGAAAATTTTGTGACATTTGATATTTGCAAGGTTAGATTAATATGAAGATTGAATTTTGGACTTGTAAATTATGTTTGATAAAAAAAATTTAAGAAAACCATGATGGGTTCTAAGTTGGAACTATCGTCGCCATAGCGAAGAGATATAATGACAATACTACTTGTCCTAGCAAAGAGATCATATAACAACATTACCACTCGCTATAGTGAAGAGATATAATGGCAATACTGCTTGTTACAACAAAAAAATATAATGGCATTATTGCTTCCCGTAGTGAAGAGACGTAACGGCTTATGTGTACATAGTTTATTTCAGTGACACAAAATTGTAAGAAAACCTTATTTGAGACATTTTAAACTTTGTGATTGATGGATTGTGATCACTCCCTAAATAAAATTAGTTCTTCTTATGTAACCCTTATAAGCATTGAGTTGAGTATTTGATGATGAAGTTGATTTATGCCAAAATGAAGAATACGTGAAAATAGTGAGAAATTGTATTTAGTAACGATTTTTGAGATTATACATAGAAATGAAATTTCAAAAAGTATTTCTTTTTAAAACTATGGAAGAAGTATGGAAATTGTGAATTATTATTTTATTAATGGCTTTTAGAAATTTGCATGATTTATAGGCTATCCCATTTTATTTTAAATGCTTGTGTATGGATTGGTTTCTCCTTCTTATCCACTTTATTTATAGTCCTCACTAGGTCTGTTGACTCACCCATCCCTTTCCTCTAAATTTTCAGGTTACTAAGTAGTAGATTCTTGGGATTGTTGTTTGCCTAGAGATTCCTTAGCCTTTTGGTATGCCTCTATTGTTAGTAGAGGCTTTTGGTTGTTGACTTCAGTCCTTTTGTAGTTATAAGACATAAGCGTGTAACTTTTTGGTTATGTCTAAACAAAGTTTAAAGTATGGTCTTTTTTGTGAAAATGAATTATTGCTATGTCTATAATTGATAATCTTGGAATGTATTGGCTATTGGATACGAATTGTGATTTGTAAAGGTTAATATGATATTGGAATTGTTAGTTTTTAAGGAAGGTTCTGCTGGATTTTCGTGGCCAAAGTCAAAAAGTTAGTATTTTGTGTCAGTGGGATCTTATTTCTAGGTTTGCCGAGCTAAATGAGTTCATCTAACCTACGCACCAGTCACGGCCTAAGTATAGGTCTTGACAAAGTTGGTATCAGAGTTATGGTCATTAAGTACTATCGTCCTAATGGCTAAAAATATTTGGGCAATTATGGAATCTTGCTTGCAATTTGTGTACTTGGACACAACATACAAGTAGGAGGCTATAGGTGTCCATTGTTAAACTGGACCCTCTGTTCAAGTTGTCATATTATATTTGGTGTTGTTTTTACAATTCGCATATGATGATTACACCTATTTTCTAATCTATATTTCTCTCCTAGGTGACGATGCCACCTAAGAAAAAACTTACTAGAAAGCCATCTCCTGATAAGGCTTCCACTCAACCTCATGCGACAACCATGAAAGGTGGTGGGCGTGTCTACCACCATGTTAGACGTACACGAGGTGGTGCAATACCTCAGTTCCAAGTTCCTAGAGCTACAAATGGGGACCTTACACTAGCTAGACTAGTTACGGGGATGGATATTGTTCAACAATCAATTCAAAGCTGATGAATGGCCATGGAGGAAATTGACAACCTCGTGTAGACCAGAAGAGGAGGGTTCAAGGTTTAGCCAGAAGGTGGCAAATGTTGAGCAGCCACTAGTACATCATTAGGTTCCAGGTTTTTTGTCTGCATTTACGATGCATAACCCTCTAGTATTTAGTGGTTCCAACTTTAATGAAGACCCCAAAAGGTTTTTAGATGATAACGCTTGGATATGTAAAGCTTTGAAATGTTCTCCTACTCAAATGGTTGAGTTGGTAGCCTTCTAACTACAAGATGTGGCAAGAGGTTAGTATGAGACTATGCTTCATGCAAGGCTTAAAGGATCACTGCCTTTGGTTTAGGATAAGTTTACTCATCTATTCTTAACTCATTTCCTATCAAAGAGCATTCAAGTCAGTAGGAGGCAATAGTTTGAGTCTTGTCCAGACATATCAGATGACTGTGATTACAAATTATTCCAAAA